>JAOXNN020000073.1:383820-398015 GCA_028571205.2 Hydropsyche betteni | reverse complement strand
AGCGTGTTGTATAAAAATATGCCACAATTTATACATCCGTGTTGTATAAAACCGTGTTATACGAGGCCCAGGTGTATTTCAAAAATGCCACTGAAATCATTTTTCATTATTTTACATCATTTGGATCAAATGGATGTTTGTTTGAATATTTGATGCCGTTTCACTCAAACAACGTTCGACCGATCGCCACAAAAATTGGTATATATATATGAATTTTTTTTTGTCGAGAATGTTATTGTATCATTAAAATCATTTTACAACTCGATCTGACGCTAATTTAAGATGAAAAAAAATTCAGTACCAGAGCCGAAAATTTTACGTTTGTTGTATTTAGTTGTCTTGGTTACGCAATTCATAGAATCATATCTTTTTTTTTTTAATATTTCGAAGGGGAAGCCCACCATCCGCCTGTTACATGCACCCCACTCTATGCCAGCTTCCTGAGTCGGCTTAGTTGTTAGTTACCAGAAACACTAGGCGAAACTGCGAGCGCCACATTTACATTTACTGAGAACTCTACATTTAATTTTAACTAAACAATCGTGAAGGTCCTGCTTTCCAGGGGGCATACAGAATGCCTAGGCGAGGAAATTTTTAATGAAATATGTCTTTCCGCGAGCCAACCTTCTTGGCGAAAGTACGGAATGCCCGAAAGGCAGATTTCGAGGATACGAGGTGAAAATTGGAAGATGACAAACGATCGGAAAACCCGAAAAACATGTCCTTTCTTTCATTTTCTGCCAGAGAACAAGACCACAGGATATGATCCGGATCCTGAATCTCTCAGTGAGGGTCATTTCGCAAGCCTAGCTGCGTGAGCTTGGCAGCGAACAGAATCATATCTATCAGCCAAAACACTCGACGATCTGCTGCTATGCTTTTTGCTTTTGTGTTAATGAATTTAAATTAAAATACAATTTGATTTAAAATTCAAGTTCCGGGCCACGCCGGGTGCTATCCGCTAGTATCCTCTAAAAAACCAAACACCCCATAAAATACCATACACCGACGACGCACCCCCAAAACGCACCCAAACAAAACAAACCGCACACCATGCACAGCGATGCGGTCGGCGCGCGCGTTCGCGACCGCAACGCCCTCTGGCCCGTGCATTTCCGCCACGGCCGCCATAAATCCGGCCATGCCCATCGAAACAAAGAACATCTGATCGAGGGTTGGGAGCGGATCGCGCCCGCTGCCTGCTGGCCATTGTTCTCGTCCTGTCAATCCATAGTCGACGGCTGCGCAGTCAGCTCCTGCGGGCCGAGGCGTGGCCGACCGCGCCCGCGCGCCCCTACCCCTCGCCCGAGTAATGATCAAATATTGAAAAATGAATGAATATGTTGCGGTCTGCTTGGATGGCGTCGCGGGGGCGATTTCGGGTGTTTTCGCGGAAGAGTTGTTGTTTTGTTGCTGATTCGTGGGCTTTTGGGTTGTGTTCATTGATTGTTGGTTAAAAAAAATCATTGGTGTATGTTATAATGGAAAATAGTTATTGATTTTTTTATGAGACGATTTTCTTTTGTATGAACTTTTCAAATTTATGAAGCGAAAAATTTTCGTTTTTAAAACTCGCAATTTTTTTTAGGAATAATTATGTTGTGTTCATTGTTTGTTAAAAAAAAATTTATTGATAGATTTTCGCTAGATTATTATTATTATTATTATCGTTGTTGTTGTTGTTGTTGTTGTTGTTGTTATTATTATTATTGTTGTTTTTTTAAATATTATTATTATTATTGATAATTTTTTTATAAAACGATTTCTTTATATGAATTTATCAAATTTATAGTAAAAATGTTGTTGAAAATTATAATTTTCAAAACTATTTTTTTAGAAATAATATACAATCAATTTATTTTTAATCAAATGAGGTGAAATTTACAAATTAATTTTAATTGCTGATTATTACGCTAATCTGCATGAGATAACATAATATGATATCTTAATTTAAATTTGCTATAATTAGTACTTCTTTCTCTGTCTTTATCCATATTTATATTTCTTTCTCTCCCTCTATCACTCATTGTTAATATCTGGCCCGAGATAAATTATTACCTATCCTAATATTAAGAATGAAAATATTTTTTTATGAAATTCAGAGAAAGATTATTCAAAATATCATTATATTTTTTCAAATAAAAACTTAAAATTGTTTAAATATAAATAAAATTTTATTCATAAACCTACCCTTATTAAAAAAAAATATCATACTAATCGACACAAAAAACAATCACCAAAAGACAAAGAAAACAATAAACAACTTTTCCTTAAAAAAAAAAACAATCTAATCGATTGGCAGCACTGTCGATGCGACGCCACTTTCCCGCTTGATTTATGGCGGCGGCGTTGCAGTCGCAAGTTTCGTCATATTGCGAACGGCCAGGCCAGTCGATAAAGGTTGACCGTGAAAATTCCGTCCGACATAGGTACGTTGCACAAGAGTGTGCGCCGCCGAAGCCTTGCGATCAGCTGTTGCCAACCGTTCCGAGCCTGCGGGCCAACTCGGCCAACCCGTCAACACATTGTCGGCCAGCGGCGCGAAAATGGCGCCCTCTTGGCCAAAAGCTTTCGGCGACTGTCCTTCGGGCCGGCATTCGTGGACATTAACACTCTGGGAGCTTTCGCGGTTGTGCTTCTAATAATAAAGCGGCGGTTGGTACCCGTGTTGGGCTTTGCCGTTTTTGACCTAACCCAATCGGTCCCGTGTTGTGTGCTTTGCAAAATGATGTATCGGGTTACAGGGTTCGGGTATGTGCGTTGGCTGTAATGGATTCTGTTTAGTGGTTGTGTAAAACAAGGAAATGTTTTCATGTAAGGATTGAGCTGTGCTAAATGTGCAATATAGTCAAAACATTTAATTTCCCCGAGGACGAGTAATGGACAAGACAGGTGTGCGCATCTAAAAAGACATTTGAAAATGTAAGCACATCAGTAACGTTCAACTTCACGTGTGAAAGTCATTTGGAATTTTGTACGACATCGTAATATGCAATGTTATCGTGAAATGTATCCTCAGAAGACAGAGGACGAAAACTGTAAACTGTTTAAACTGTCAAATGTTTTTTTGTAAATTTCACATTTTTTTATTTGTATTTTGTTAAACCGTGTTAGCCTAGATAGATCTTGGCAAAGTTATACCAAAACTAATTAAGCAAAGCTTATAAAGGTTTTATATGACAATTGAAATCAATGGCAGTTCTTAGAATATACAAAATCATATTCGTGTTGTTTCACATTTTATTTAACTTGGCCGACGTATTTAGGTCATATCAATACTGAGCGAAAATGAAATACGTGTATCGAAATTGCATTATTGTGTTTGAAATTTCTCACAAATCCATTTTCCAAATTGTATTAAATAACATTCGTATTCGTATTCACAAACAGGAAAGTTCCATTTTTTAACTTTATTTTATTTACTTTGATTAATCTGGTTAGATTTTAACAATTTAATTAGAAATATAGAAATAACCATTTTAGATTCCAATAATATATTTGGATTGAACTTTAATTCAAATATACTTCATAAAAAATGTGTAACGTAAAAATTTTTGCAACGTGAAATCATAAAAACAATATAATTTTTCAATTATTATAATAACTGTAATTGTATACTAGTCTCATTCATATCATACCATTGTAGCATAGTAATATATTTTTATTTTGGATTATTGAGTCATATTTAAGCTAAAAAAAAAACAATATAAAAAAATCGCATCTTTTTCTTGAACCATGTAGAAATAGTTTTTGACGTATAATCATACATGTTTTTTTATCATTCAAAAATTAATAAAAAAAATATCACCCTCACTGGACTTACCTACTTATTCAAATCATATTACATATTTGAAATTTTATTAAAAGCAACAATACATTCCAACAATCATCGACACCAAAAAGACTCAACTTCAACCTCCAAACTCCTACAATCTAAAAATCCAACCCTCAAACCCCCCAATCCCAAAAAGGTTACCAACCAATACATAAAAAATCATCCGTTAATTATTTCATCAAAACCAACAACACATTTCAAAAATTTTCAACATCAAAAAAACTCAACCCCAACACCCAAACATCCAAAAACCCCACTCCCAAAATCCCTCAATCCCAAAAAGGTTACCAACCAATCAGTGGCGGCTCGTGAGTATTTGTAGTGGCGGGGCTGCATTGATAGTTAAAAAAAAATGTCATCATAAACGATCATGTCATAAATTGCAATTAGCTATAATCAAGTGGAGCCAAACGCGGGAATCTGATGACAAGTGTCAAACGTCAAGTGAACGGCGGTAGCGCCACCTGCAAGATGATTGTTAAAATTACAACCCGAAGAGGGAATAAATACGCAAATTCATAACGTATGTGAGTAAAAGAGAAGGATAGTGTCAATAGGTTACAATATGCGTTTCGCTCTCTCACATACTGCAAATATCGTATCTCTTTCATCGTCTCTCCGGGCTGCGGCTGTTTTACTGCAGATCAAGCTCGGCAGCACTGTCGCTTTAAACGTTAATAGTTCGCCCATCCAATTAATAAAAAGAATATCGTTAATAAATAAAATATATGTATTATTAAATATATATTTTAGAATTTTAGCGGAGGGGCTGCAGCCCATTAGGACGAGCCGCCACTGATTATTTCGTATTTTTTGTATCACACATTCAAGGATTCGTAAGATTGAGAAATTTAAGAAAAATGTACGATAATGTTGTTATTCAATTTGCAATTTTTTCGTATTGCAATACTAGCCTTCGATGTAATGCTTGTTTCAAAATAAATTTATATATTCCACCTTTGAATTGTACGAAATTTTTTGTCGATGCCAAGTACTGTTTTTCGTAATATCGATTTTTTCTGTTGACAAATCCTGCCCGCATATTTTCGCTAATTTATGCGAGAATAATCGGTTGTGCGAGCCTGTTTTTTTATTCAATTGGGTTTGTTTTAATTGTTGCACAGTAAAGTTGCGCAGTTCGCTTTCTATCAAAACGTTTTTATATTCGATTCACGTCCGTCACTTTCGACATTTCTCGCATGTAAAGATTCTCTTTTCAACCCTTCGAAGGCTGGTATTAAATAAAATTATATGCTTACAATCCTTGATATTTTATGTGCAAATAAACTGTGTCAGCGCATATTTGCAATAACAGAGCGATATGTGACTCAATATTATGTTAGACAACATTGCTAGGTATTACGTTATGCGAATTATTTCTCGATGTGAGCGACGTCTAATTTAAATTTGACACTATTATCATAGCAGCACTATCTATCTTACCATTTTGCTATATTATTACAATATTAAATGTTGCTATATTCTTAGTAAATCGATTCACGTCACGAAAATTAATTATTTTCAAATGCTTAATCTAATTACATTGTGGTATCTAATTCGAAATAGTATTTTCTAAGAATTTTAGTCTGATAAGCTTATCTACGCGAATTGAATATAAATAAATTGTGTCCAAATAGTCATTTTACCGTTTTATGTATATTATTTTTTTTTATTTTCGGTTATATGATGAAAGCTATTTTCGTGTTTATAGTGAGAAATAAAATTTTAATTTACAGAGCCATTTAATTTCATTAATGTTTTTCAATAACATTTATTGTATCTGATTATTCATTCGATTAACCGTTTCACCTTCGATTGGTATTTCAATTGTTTCATTATTCTCAAATAATAGCTATTAATAATTACTGCTGTGCTTATACTTACGCATTTTTCAATGAATGTTAATGTCTTTTGGTTAATTGAAACCTAGGAAAATTTTTATCGCTAATTCTCTAATCGAATACAACATTTAATTTATTTTGTAAATATTGAATGGTTCTTTCCTCAATAATTAATCATATTCATTCAACATTTTGTGGTTTTGTGTAAACGAGCGGTATCAAAGTGTTCATATATTTCACTTCCTCTTCAACAATTTTCCACGAACATTTAAAATTTCAATTTTACTCTTCTCCGTAGATAAGACGCAGGGAAACGAGACCATAGCTACACGTATTTATTTTCACATCAAGTACGTACCTACGCCGTATTAACGCGAACGCAAAAAAGCCTCTCATCCCTTATAAACATCTCGAACCCCCTACCTCTTAAAAAGAGAAAATCTGGAAATGCACGATGAGAACGCAACAAGGGATGAAAACTGTGGGAAGTAACCGAACACAAAAGGATCTCCGCGTGAATACCGAGAAGGAAGATATTAACTTTTACAGCATTTTCTTGTATTTCTTGTTGGTGTTTTTTGACGTCCTAGGAAGTTTTACATGGCGATGTTTGTTACCCTTTGTTGGTCAGCCAACTCGCGTTCCGGAACGGCTCATTATCCATGATGAGGAGTCAGCGAACTCTCGGAAAATTCACTTATTGTTAGTACAAGTACGCTATGAATTTTATATGTTTTTTTAATCACGTATGTTCGAATTTGAATAAATCTATTTTTCGAAAAAGAAAAAATAAGCATTGTTTCCTCTCATTTTCTTTTTCACTGTTGCATAAAGTATCTATATTGTTCTTAAATATTTGTTTGCTTCCCACGAAAGAAGATTGCCTTCATATCAATTCATTGGAATAAAATTACTGCGGTTTTTATGACTAAATTTTCGATTTATCGTGTATTACAAATTTTCAGCAAAAAACTAACCACCATCTAAACAAAGCTTGTAATATATTAAAAAATAATCAATGCATAATCCAATCACCATACAATGTTATCGCTTTTGTAGATTCAATACAAAAAAAAAAATTCGTCTTCCTCGGAAAATCCGACCATATCCGCGAACAGTTCTATCACGGTTTTCGCATTTCGGCTTATGCACACACAACATAAAAAAAAATTGACACGTTTTTCCCGGAAGCCAGCTAAGTTTCACCATTATCGGCCGGCCACTTTACCACACTTACCGCCGCGGTTATTTCCTTCGGCGCTTCGGGCAAACTTCGTCTCTCTCTGGATGCATCGTTAATTATTCCGCGGGCTATATTTCATACTTAGCTCTGGCCTGGCTCGAACAGAAGAGTCGTGGGGTGGAGAGGCGGTGTTAAACTTCTTCGAGCCTCATCGGTATTTATGGTTATCCCATTAACTATTCCCGTAATGCGCCGCGGTTAATTCCCGAACACTCGGTTAAGTCGCGTTGCGAGCGCATGCATGCTGCTCTTGAGGATTTGCGCGGACATTGCATGGTTAATGTCGAGATATTAATTTAGTGATGGATTATGTGGGAGGGGTGTTGGTTTCGTATTTATGTTGAAATTAAAATTTTTTGAATTTGTAGTTGATTTTCTCTTGAATATGATGTCGATATGTCACAGTTTAAATGTAAACTTTTGTTTGTTTCACCCAAAGTAGTTTGGGTATACCTAAATTATCGATTTTAGTTTGAATATCAACTGTCAAATTTTACCTACATATAATTGCGTCTAAACTAAAAACAGACGTTATAAGTATCATGCTTGGGTTAGGTTGGGTTAGCGTTTTAGCTTGAGTTGTGAGATATTATTTAATAAAATAATCTTATTGGATTGAGTAATAGTTTCAGTTTGAGTTCTTACAATTAGTAATATTTTAACTGTTTACCATCAAAAATCAACTAGATACTCATATTGCTGTTTATTTAGTTTTGTGATTTGATATTTTTCCTCTTTTACAGATACTGTTATCGTTATGCTAACATTAGCAATCGCGTTTTCAACCTGTCCTAAGCCTTTTTGCCGAATCGCACCGTATCGATTATGCTATGACGAACATGTGGTTGTGCTAAAAATATAATTTCCACTATTACATATTCGGCCTTTTCGACCTTTTTACAAATTCAAAAAAGCGCTTCAATATTGGTTTATTAGCTAATTCACAAATGGGTCACGTACAAGTTGTGACAACGTCACCGCCGTTTCCTTCGCATGTTTTTAATTAATGCAATTTACGTGGATAATGCCGATGCATGTTTTTTCTGTCCATTTCGTAGGCGATTGTGCCCGAGTGCTTAATTAAATGTAGGATGTGTTCGATTAATATTTTTCACGGTTTTCGTATGCGGACTACGAATTGCATATTTGTACGTAACCGAAGTCGGCACCGACATTCGGTCGTTGCATAATGCATTTTCTACGGGCTCTTTAAAAATCATTATGCCTTTCTAGATCCGTCTTGACCCAGTTTCTCTCCCAGTTTGATCTATCGATGTAAACTCGTCATGTTTATATGTGTATATATGGTGTATTTGAATTGTTTTTAATTTGGACTAGTTTTTTTTTTACAGGAAATCGGTTTTTCGATTTGTGCTTATCGTATGAAAAAGCATCGCCAAATATTGAATTAGGATATGATTCATTTATTTGTAACAATAATTTTGCTGACGCTATAAGTTTTTTTTTATTATTTGCTAAGAATTGAATATTATATTGTTTTTTTTTTTATAAAAACATTTCCTTTGTCTCTAATAATATACTATCACAGGGTTTCTCAACCTTTTTTGGCCGTGGTCCCCTTTTGAGCCAAATATTTTTCCATTCCTCGTCTCCAACATTTTCTCAAAAAAAAAAATACGTATTAAAAATATTATATAAATCTTTATGAACCTTTTTAAAATGATCAGTGTATGCATAAAGATCGTTATCTTTTATTTTTTTCAGAAATGGCAGCCAATAATAGAAATTGTGCAAATTCATGTCTTCCAATTTTAATTTTGAAAAGATTAAACTTTCCAAGAAAAGCAACAATTGCATTTTTACATAATATGAGACTACTCAATTTTTCTCGTGATTGTTTGTTGAACAAATTATTTTTTTCAAATATATCTGTTAAGTTAAATGCATCGCATTTTGCATCAACCATTTTCTTCCCTTTTTTCTTGCCATTCATAAAGGACACGATAATGTTCTGAAGTATAACAACACGCTTAAGACAATTATCCTTCAATAACCCGCGAACTATTTGTTTAAATTCATTATTATTAGCGAAATATTATCGTCTCAAACTAATTTCTGGTCGGTAGTGACCGTTTATTAAATTTAAAAAAAATATGACTATTCCTCCCTTAGAGTTCGCCATTCCTCTCCAAATATGGAATTTTGGTTCATTCCTCCCCTAAGAGGCTCTGGGCCCCCCTAAGGGGCTATGTGGACCCAGATTAAGAACCCCTGGTTACTATTATATTGAAATAATTAAAATTTATAAATATTAAATTTTTTATTTGATTTATTCAAATAATATTTTATTGTACTTTACACCTAAATAAATTAATGTTATTTTAAGATTTAATATGCTTTGATATTACATGTCTATGTATATTTTTAACTGTTATACATCTTTCATTTAGAATTCGAAATAGTTATTCCTGGAACAAAATTAAGAATGTTTTCCCATGATGATCTTACTTCTCGTGATTTCTATCTTTGTTATTTTAACCGAGTCTTATTTATAGCTCGCGACTTCTAAGCCATCTCTGGATTGTATGTACGTACTAAATCAGAAAACACCACAGAATCAACCAAATCCAAATATTAAAATATACAATATGCAAATCTAAAACAACCAAATCACAATTCGATTCCCATTCATATCACAGCAAATAATCATCAACAAAAATAAACGTCAAAAACACATATATATTTTCAAAAAACTCGATCACCCCGCATCTCCGTCACTGTCCACCATCGACGCGCGCCCGTCAAAGTCGACACGCGATTTTCCCCCCGCGAAACGTCCACTCCACAAACAATTGCACTTTTCACAAAAAAGATCGCATTTCGAAAGTGAAATCGCGCGTCAGCTGATCGCGAACGAAACTTCGTAACGGGTCCCTCCAGTGCGGGCCGTGCCGTACTGGCGGGCTCAGTAATCGGTCGTCTGTCGCGCGGCTCGGTCGCACTATCGAACCAGTGCTCGGAAAGCTGCTCCTCCATATCGTAATTGTCCCATTCGGCCACGCACCGTCCGAGTGGACCGTCCAGGGCCGGCGCAGGAGCGGGCCGCCCCGCCGGCGTCGGCCCGTCTGACGTTTTCGTTATCAGTGCTCGCGGAATATGTCCGGGCGCGTTCCCGATCGATTGTCTAGATTTTAGTGATATTTTTAGTATATAGGAGGTTATCTGTTGTTTTGTTGCTGGTTCGGGTCTGTTCGTTGTAAATTTTGATGGTTTATTTGCACCGTTCGTGTGTATCAAACTGTCGCTGAAGCGGACGAAATTTTGGAAATTCGCCCGGTATTGTAATTTGTTGGGTAACGTTTTCTGAATACAATGTGCATTCGACGCTCGAACGTTTGTTTTTTTACATCGCGCATATTTGACTACCGTTTATTAATTATTTCGAAATTTTTACGTGGCTCGTTGGCCTTGTTTCGTCTATTATGTTTGTGCCGGTTCATTTTTTTTTTTCGCCATATTTGTTCGACCGGTGACGCTGGTCGATCATAATTTCTCAACGATAAACAAATTGGATGTTGATAATTGGCAAAGTAGGACATGATCGCACGTATCGGATGAACATCGCGCAAATTTGTCTAGTCATGTTTTTTTTGTTCGGTTACATTGCTGCATTAGAATTAATTACATTACGATGCACATGATCGAAATTATCAAAAATTTCGTATTCGTCAATCTATTGATTCACAAACGCTTTGGTAAAGTATGAATACAGTCAATAAATAATAGTAGTAGGTTTTCGTTGCTACAGTGAATGCGGCAAAACACTTTAAATATGTTACTAGACTTTATTTAAAGCATTTCGACTTCGTGTTCGCGAACTTATTCTTTTATTCAATTCATAACTTTAATGCACACGAATTCATTTCTCGTGTAAAATATGAAAACCAGAGTACATTGACTACCCGAGCGTGCGTGACGAACCGTACTAAAGCTCGTGCTCTCTTATCTTGGCCATCTTTGGTCTTCGATGGTCTTTTGACTGGAAGAGTGCAACGAACGCACTCGACCCGATCTACGGAAGATCACGAGTTCCGCTGCGAACCGGCGGCTATCTACAAAACTAAGAAAACATTTACAAGCAGCTAAATCCTAATCTGGTCTGAAAGCTCCGTTGGACGAGTCCCGTCTCCGTTTCCGGCGCGAAAATAGCACTCGAATTTATAAAGTGTTTCCGGCGAATCTTCGCCATGTGTGTGCATAGTCGCATACTGTGCGCGCTCGCTGCATACGAAAATTTCGAAATGCAACGAAAAAGTGGCGTATTATTTCGTATTCGCATTTTGACGCGGTGTCGTTGCTCAATCTCGTTAATGGTATACGAATCACGTTCTGATTTTTTTTTTTGTCGCTTCTCGACGTATCACATTTGAATATCGCTTTTGTAAGGTGTGCGCTCGGTACGTTTATTCTTTACGGAAAGATTACGTGTTGTTTTTGTTTGGCTTAAGTACTGTCGATCCCGTTTCGAGTTGAATGTTTAATGGTTCCGAAGAGGAGGAGCATTAATTTTACATTTGACGATTATGTGTTGTTGCTTTTATTGTGTTTTTCGCGTTTATCGCGTGAAGAGACTCGGTTCGCGTTTTTCGAAATCCATCTGTGTAAATTATTGCATAGATACGGGATATGAAAACAATGTATGTAAAACAAACTTCTTACTTAAATATCAAAGTACATTTTTCATTGTTGACAATTATGGGTCTCAAATTATATAATAATGCATAATATATACACAAATAATATTTTTAACCATGAAACGTCTTAAAATTGACTAACTTATTTGAACATTGAACGTGGTATTTAAAAATATTGTTCAGATTATTTACTATTATTTGCGTTGATTTTTCAATTTAATTTCAATCGAGATATTATTCGCAATAAAAAATAACAAACAACACTTAATCAAATTGCAATCTATTCAGTATGACTTCCGTGTTTTGCAAGTACATATGTTAACAAAAATTTGCACTCGCAGATAAAAAAATAATATATATTTGCAACCTACTCTCTTTGAAATGTAAATTTTTTGTTCAACAACTAAATAATTATTTTCATGATAACCTATTTTATCTTAAAACGTCACCTTAACGATGATATTATAAAAGCAGATTGATTATTTTATTATATGGTTGTTTTTTCCTCTTTTTGCTTGACGATGAATTTTCAATATCGACAAAACAAACTTTATACAGTTCGCAAAACAATTGCAAGCACACGGTACCTGTAATCCTCCTTTGTGACAAGAGTTATCCCATATTCGTATTCAAATGCCTAGCTGTAGCATCGATATATTTAATGTATGCAATTTGCATAATATCGCAATATACGACGATTGTTTATCGACAAGTAGTGTATTCGATTTACAAAGCAAATGTATATTGTAATTACTTGCGTCGAAGCATTTTTTTTTCTAATATTTTATTTCCAGTCTCATTAGAGTCTCTAGTCTGCTTCCTAGTTCGGATTTTAATTAACGAATCGATCGGGAAAATCGTTTTTTATTCGATTCAACGGCACCCCCGAGGCTTTCGCGTAATTTCTTCGCGAAATTTTTCTCGTTAATCTTCGTTTCCTTATAGTGCTTCAAGGCTGTTTGAAAACATTCTACCTTTTACATAATTGTTAATCGTATTGTATATAACTCGCCGTTGACATTCAAAGGGGGCGTTTACGTATTATCAAAGCGCGTAACTCGAACGAATCGAAATGAATTAATTTGATATGAAAATTTCACAAAGCGCAATCGATTATATGCCTCCCTCTTTTTACATTTTCCTACGATAAATAAAATATAATTTCTCGATTGTTCAACGCCACCATTTCGAAACGTATCTTCGGAATCAGAAGGACTCACATCGACATCGATTCATTATTCATCGTGATGCTTTGTGTCCGACAGCCGCGTGCACATCCCAGTTACACCACCGGTCTTTTCTTATATGTAATACATTTGTCCAGATTGAAAAGACGTTTAATTTTAAATTACGCAGTGCCCGTAGAGCCGTCAAACGCGTCTCGGTGCACGTACTTAACGTTGGTCGATTCGGAGCGCAACGCAAAGGGGAACTTAAACCGGCATTATCGGTCGTTCACAGCATTAGAGGAAGGTATTATTCGAATGCAACCGTGGACTGGGTATTTCGTGTTTATTTATCTCGGTGTATCGTCACGTAGTTCGGCATCTGTGTAAACCGAGAGCAGTTTCTCAAAGTCTTGTATTCCGCTCCTGGATAGTTCGCTGAGTAGCTTTTCGTTTCGATTTCCACTTTGTGTGCGCACGTCTGAATGTCTTGGGCATTTTCGTTTTCCGCATTATATTTAGTGCGGAGCCCTCCGACTCATCTCGGTCGAAAATAACTGGTTAACGTTTCCATATGGTTTACTCCGTTTATAGACCAGGTTTTCCGTCGAGCAAGCGAATTCAGTGACTGCATATTCATAGTTCATTGTATACTATCTGTTGAGTATTTTACGAAATATTCGGCATGATTTCGAACTGAGGAGGACTTTGGTGATCTTACGAACTTGTGATTAAAATTTTATCGCCATGGAGTGTTCTGTGTAAGCGTCGTTTAAGTGCTATTGTGTCTTTAACTCCCACGAGATCGACAGGATTTTTCGTCAAGGTAAGCTATCAGTTTTCACGTACTTTTATTTAAACTAAGCGTTATGTTTTTTGAGCTTTTTTGTCCTTCGAATTTATTTTTTTCTTACTGAAAATGCGATAAATTTTAATGGGTTCAATGTCGTCGCGATTTTTTCTCGATATCATCAAGCTATCGACGAAACCACAAAGGTCGATGATAATATTTAACCTCACCGCAGTTCGCCGATT
This sequence comes from Hydropsyche betteni, assembly GCA_028571205.2. Taxonomy (NCBI): domain Eukaryota; kingdom Metazoa; phylum Arthropoda; class Insecta; order Trichoptera; family Hydropsychidae; genus Hydropsyche; species Hydropsyche betteni. The sequence goes on along the minus strand of JAOXNN020000073.1, from coordinate 384,240 downwards.
TGCGAATTCATTTTTGCCCAAAGGCTACATCCGTTCATTTCCAAATGTCAAATCTGAAGTCGCACTGGGTCATAGATTATCATGCGTAGTGGGTTTTTAAATATAAACCGGTCAAATTTTCTACTGAATTCGTCTGAACTTGAATTTTATGTAAACATGTCATCGAGAATGGCGTCGATGTCACGGTCATTTCCGGTAGTAATGTTTTGTTATATTTTTATTTAGTTTCAAACCAAATGAGATAATGAGTTATTTTAGTATCTGAAAATTATACACAATATTTTTACAAATATTTCCGTATTTGCAGAGTTTAATTTGAAAACAAAACTATCGTTCGATAATCCCCTATCCCCTATCCCCTATATATAATAGCGGATATCTGTCTGTCTGTCTGTCTGTGTGTGTGTGTGTGTGTGTGTG
>JAOXNN020000073.1:355443-383720 GCA_028571205.2 Hydropsyche betteni | reverse complement strand
ACCTATGACACGGCGCACTCGCTCATGGGAAATATTGTTAGTCACCTTAGTTTCCTCGGGACCTGGCGTATAGGTAGCTGGTTCTCATGACTCTGGTTCGATATTATCCACCTGGTTACCAGCTGGCGTTCGTCAATAACAAAGGCTGTCGTCCCATGTTGATACTGCACCTTTCATCGCCGTCTGACTTTTTGTCGCGCACGTCTCTGGCTTTTTACCCAAATTCTTAGACCGGTCTCTAAACCGTAATTCGATACAGAAGTCGTGCAGCCGAGAAACTCAGCTCTTTTGTGCTCGTAATTATCGTCGAAATGAGCAAAAAACAATGTGTCGATGACTCCAAGGACCGCCGTGGGAGATTAGCAGGCCGCGCAATCTAAGACAATAGTTTGAACTTCCGCATCAGATATATAAAGGCTGTGTCCAAATCGCTGTTATGAAGTTCTGCGAATACATCCACACAACCTTCGCAATGGGTCGTGGTGACCTTCGCCAAAATCAAATATTGTGAACCTGCTAAAACCATTAAGACCGCCGAATTTGGCTCCTTCGATTTTCTTGGCCTATTTTTTCCCCCGGCTCTTTGTCCGTGTGTATGTGTGTATTCGCGTTCGTACGTTTCCGACTAAAATCTATTATGGAATCAAAATTAAACGAGCGGTAATTACGGTCGTTAATGGCCAGAGATCACGCCAACTGTTCCCGATAAGTAGTTCGCCAAAATCAATATTAAGTGGTCGAGCGTGTGCCGCCATCTTCGAAAATGAACTTTGACGGTTGTTTTGATTCTTAATACGTTTTTTGTATGAAGTTTTAATTCGTTTGTTTGAATTGTATTAACACATTTGTAAAAAAATTACAAACTGCTTTAATTTCGATAATGTCAATAGAAGCAACCAGCGTGTATTTCAATAGAAGCGTTCGATTAACATAAACGATTCCACTTAAATTCATCAATGTTTTCCTTATCGATTACCATTCTTATTCTTAAATCAAAACGTATTGATTTACCGAAAAATTATTTTATAACTTTCGGACTGTTTGCTTCGTCGTTATCTTTATGACTAGCTTTGACCCGAGTATCAATTTAAAGATGACACCAGCATTCAGGCATTCAAATACAAGTCTCGAATCTCAGGCATCCGACTGAGGGATTACTGACCGCGCTAATATAAAAATCTACGTTATCTACGTCATCGGGCATCTGGTCACCTTCATGCACCTTCATAAAAATCGCGTGAATGTCAAGGACGACGCGTTCCGCGAAACACAAAGGACCCATACGCTACCACCGACAAAGCCTCCGAATATCTATTTTTTTCATATTTCCACCGTATCACTCATATTGTGCGCATTCCTCGCTGTCATCACCAAAAGACGGCCTGGAAACTTCGCAGAGTCGTGTGGTAGTTGGCGACTCCTGGATCGTGTAAAAGGGGCGTGTCCGTATCAGTAGTTTCTGGTTCTGACAGTAGTGCACGCGTCACGACTATTGCACCCGAAGGGTTAAAAAATTCAGCCACCCTTCGGTTTGGGATTGCAAAAATTAGTGGATTATAAACCCTATTTAGAATGGGAGCACTACGCTATCTAGTAAAAATAGATGTACTTGAAAGTTTTCGGGCGTTCATTTTTTAAAATGTGTATAGAAAGCTTTCACTACATAATACGGGATTATGACACTTTTTGGCCAATTGCGTCAGTTCGCGAAGTGGAGCGTATGTCGAAATTCCGTCAACGATAGAAAAAAATATCACATGTATTTATGTAAAATTTCGACCTTAATAGTATGCTAAAATCGGGGTGACCGTTAATCACCTTTGGTGTACGCGAAATGTTATCTGTCGGTCATTGTGTGGTGTTTTTTTTAACTATATGTTTATTATATGATTGGATTGGTGTTGATTTTGTGTCGGCATTCGAATGAAATATTAAAGCAGTGTGTAATTAAACATTAGAGTTTGGGCACTACCGCGTTACTGGAATATAAATAGACTAATTATTGGTTGTTGCCACCACCTTAAATTTGTCACATACTGGTGATTATTGGAGATAGAAATCTCGAAAATTGGTTCGGCAAACATGAACTGGCAATTAACCATTGTATTAGCGACTCGACTATTCTTTATTCTATTCATTAATTTTTCGAATAAGATTTTTTTTAGAATCGAGCAGAAAAAATAATAATTTTACATTGTCGACGTTCAGCAAAGCGCGAAAACAGCCCAGAATTTAAAAGTGCCGGCGTTAGTGAAATAGTAAAACTCACATTTTATTTTATTTCGACCAGGCAGATTCGTAAAATGAAACAAATGGTGTTAGGAAAACCGAGGCCGGGTCTCATCCCCGCTTTCATGGAGGTTCGTTGACCTCGTTCTTACCCCACACCAACCGTCAACCCCATTGCAAGAGGTTCTCAAACTTCTCTATATCATAAAACCCCCTTTTCTGCGAATTCATCATCATTTCAAACCATCTAACGTTTACTTCTAGATGGAAACCTCTCTGACCTTTTTCTACCCTTTCTTGTCTTTTCCATTTTTTCCTTTATTTTCTAGCATTTTTCGTTTCCAACCACCCGAAGATCCGTCTCTCCGATCTTCTCACGTACGTTCTTGTTATTTATTTTACATTCAACACCTATTGTTTCATATTCCACTCTTATATAACTTTTCACATGTTTCGCAATATTGAATGAAATAATGATTCATTATGATCAATCGTAGAGTTCCCCGGATTCGTTAACCGGATCTATCAGAGAGAATGGATCAATCGATGATAAAGGATATTCGCGTTTTTGCGCCATTTAACATTTCGATAAAGAATTTGACTTTTTTTCGCACGCTCGTATTCGATGATTTATTTCCGATCAATGCATAGATCTGCTCGATACAACGATAAGTCAATCATGTGATTATAGGTGTATTAACACAATTATCACGAATCGCCCGTAGCTAATACATATTTTATACATTCAGAGTATTCATACATATAATTAAGATAACTTTTAATACATACGAATCTTTCGCACTTCGAATAAAAGAATAAAACATTCGAACGTTGCGTGTTCAAAAACTTGCTCGAATTTGCATATATTTTATCGTTTCGATATTAATTTTTACGATTATGTTTATGGTTTCGAACTTTAGATGAATAGAAAAAGTAGGTATATCATAATGTTTATTTGCATGAAAATCGCTTTATTTATTCCTGAAAGGAATTCGCAGAGTTAATCTTATTTTAGTGCTTTATTAAACGTATCAGTTTCCAACGATTACTGAAGTTAAACAATAATACATGGATATTTGGTTAAGATATGTTTTTTTAGTGTTCAAATGTTGTCTTTGTCATTACGTAGAAGACATGCAAAGATAAAATGTCCGAACTTCGAAAAGGAGTTGTGTGGGCTATTAAACTGTTATCTACAACTCTTCATCACTTTTATCTCATTTATCTGAATATCGTATAATACAGTTTGAGATACTTCGGCTAAGCTTCGGGGATGTTTAGTTAGGCCGCGCACAAGTCTCGGCTGAATAAAATGCACCCCAACGCTCCCGCTGTATACACGTACCCCACGACTACCGTTAACTACCCCCTCGCAACTACCGAGCGCACACTATAAAACTGCAACATCCACTTTTAAAATCCACTGTCTGCCGGACATAAAACAAATTTAATCTGAGCGCAGTTAGTTTTACTGCCGACGCTGTTAACCCATATATCGCGCACGAGGCCCGCCACTGTGTCCGGAAGCGTATCAAATTTTTATGCTCTCAAAATGTAAGCTCCTTTGAAGTGCGACTCTTTATTGTTATTGTCGCGGGTGTTTTTTGGCGTTGGACGGTGGATGTGGCGGGGAATTCGCAATGTCCGTCCGCGCTTTGGATGTGGTGAAAATTCGTTGGTAGGATGTTTTTGATGATGAAAATTCGGTTATGTGAACACTCTGACAGGAAGGCTTCATTCTGTGGTTATATAAATAGAAAGTTTTCAGATACTGAATAAGGTTGTGTTTAATTTTGCATTAGTGAATACTCATGAAAAATCAGCTGTGTATTGAAAATTTTATTTCAGTATGAATATTTTGTTATTTTATGGTTGAAAATCGCAGTTTTTACGTTGATTTTAGTTTTCCTGCGAGCACACTTGGTCATCGCAGGTCTTTTTAATGCTTTATTGCCGACCCTTTTAGGGTTTTAAGCGCACGCATCGACCCGCACATACACAAGGACAAAACGTCCCTCGAGGTCAATATTATTTGAAAATAAAAAATATATTTAAAAAAAAAAACCTAATCCCATGTGTTGTGAAAGCTACCGCTTCCGAGAATAAATTTTCCAATAGCGCGTGTATGTATTGAATTTTAATTTTCATTCGCTTCAACGTCGGCCTCCGGCTGGTCCGTGAGCAATTCTGAATTCCTTTTAACGCGAGTGCTTGCCCTTTTTGGGTACTTTGGGCCGGGAGGTACCTCGGGACCTCTCACCGAACCTTTTCCCATAGTCCCCCGGTAGTTAAAAGGTCCCTTTTGTAACAAATATTTCTTTGCACCTGCCCCGGGGAGGACGACGCCACTATATTCTCTCTATCTGGGTCCCTTTTGTAAACGGCGCGAATGCAGACAATACAAAAGAAATATTTTGATACCGGATCACACAAAACGATCCGGCGACACCATTTCTGTGGAGGCAAAAGTCCTTGAAAATTGGGAAGGGACTTGTTGGGTTAGACATGTGCACACACATCCCATGACCATTGTGATTCCTTTTGCGATTATTTCGATTTTTTGCGAGTTTTTTTTTTGTATACAAATGCGGGTTTCATAATGACTATCCATTTTGTGGATCGGCTGTGTAATTATTTCAGAATTAAAAGCTAAAAATGGTTAATGCGTTTTAGTTTTAGAATTGTGTCCGGTTCTGTATTGGCTTTGTTTGATGTCGTCTATTTTTGCTAAGTGTTAAAATAGCAAAGGGTTGTAAGTTTATTTTCGTTGATACCTAAATAAATACTATAATTTACGAGTCGATGCGCAATTTAGTTGCGGTTACTTTGATCCCATTCTTTTTTTTTTAGTAAAATACATTATTTTAAAATTTTCATCACTTAACCTAACATTTTCTTTGAAATATTCGCGATTCACCAATTCAAGCCCAAATTTTGAAACATATTAAACGCTGTTGAAATGTTTCATTTTGGTCTTTTATATGTACTTTATATCGTGAAATTTTTTCCTCATAGCCTTATACCTGAAACCGTAGGTCTCGACAGCTGTTCCCGAGGACGCAGTAGACGCCATATGGCGACGCCAGCTAGGATTGAGGTCGAGCGAATCCTAACAATTCGTTTCCCCTCTGCTGAATCGTGTCGAACACGAGTTTACGTAAATTCGCCAAAAAGCATGAAGGCAAGCTAGCTTCGTTCTGGTCGAGCCAAGGAAAGCAGCTTTGAGACCTGAGAATATCCGCATCCGTGCGAGAGTTTTCAGAAGATTAATGGAGTCGAAAGTTTCATCTGTGAGCTACGGGTTCAAATATCGGAGCATTTCGGACAGTTGACGCCTCGAATATCGCCCTTAGTCCTTCCTTTATAACGTTTAAACCCTTGATAGGGGATCAAATGTCACTCTGTATAATGGCTAATATCGGATCTCGTCTTGTTCAAGACAAATTTTGTTTTTGGTTTTTCCTTGTATAAGCTTGGTTGATATATTCGAATGTTGAAAAAAATCGACTAATTTGATTTTAATAAAATAATCTTGCTTTTTTATGAGGCGTCCTTCGTTTTTATACCTCTTAACAAAAAGGTATGCATTTTTTGATAGGGGAAAAAGGTTTGGGTCTTAACACACGCTTCCACTTTATTACCAAGTTTTCTATTTATGTAGTTTTTTTGCCGCCTTTTCGTTATTGTTTTTTGATTTTTATTTGCGGTCCTCGGTTCATCCGAAGCATCGTTTTTTCATCATCCTTTGTTCGCGTACTCTATTGTTTCCTATAATAGATAAAATTAATAAATATTATCACTATATACGGCGATGTAGTAATAAAAGTTGGCACCTAAGGATTCGTATTAAATTACTTTCACACTGTATTTCTCGTTTTATATGTGTCGTCATACTCTTAATAATTTTTACGCACATCGTAATATCGCCGGAAACCATGGGGGATATTTGACCTTTTTCCAACCGCAACTATTGAAGTTAATTATCTAATAAGGAAGGACGAAACTGTATTGAAGTCGTATAAAGTGAATTAACGTCGTTTTTCCTCATACGCACACAACCCACTCTTATTTATACCTAGAAACTAACATTTTCCAAAGCCGGCGATTTATTATACTTTAGCGATAATATTCACGCAAAATCCCACCGATTCCGTGTTTTGATTTTGCGGTTTCTCATAACTGAATGGCGCACATATCGAATGGGTGCAAACTGGATTTCCTGGTTGTGCTTCCAATAATAAAATGGAGAGTGTGTGGGTTCGCTCTCACGATCAATCCGTTCTCGTATGACCGGCCTTCACACCGGCCAAGAGAAAATAACACTTTTAACAATTCGAAGCATGCAGAATCCACTCCGCAAAAATGAAGAGTGTATAATAATGGTAATGTTAGCAATTGCGAGCGCCTTGTTCGATCAGGGGCTCTTGAACCGTATCAGGTTCAGATCGCTATCGTACCGGTTTCCTCATACCGTAAATATTGCGAACGATTTTTTTCGTCCAGAATCGAAATGTCAAGTGTATTACACGTTGCCGCGAAAGTCCAAAATTCTTCGAATCACCGTTCACTTTTTTTTTCTTGAGTTTTATCTACGCACTAAATCATTTAATGTCCGAAATACTGCATTTTGTGTGGTAAAAAATTGAATAATTATGAAGAGGAAATTCGGGCCTCAGAATACGAATAATATTTGAATATAGGCGATTTGATTTATGCAGAATCCATTTTATCATATTTTTTTATGTCGAATTTACGCACACTATCAAATGATAATTGTTAAATATCAAAATAGGATCATAAATAATGAATTTGATTGTCAGAGAAGTTCTTTTCCTCGTTCATATTATATTAATTTTTCGATAAAAAATAAAATTTATAAAATAATCCCCCTAATCGATTCCATGGTCGTAAAATAATCAGAATGTGACATAAGAATCCCACCCATCCGCACATCACCCTCGTATCTCCGCAGCACTAACGCCACACAAGACGACCGATTACCCATCAAATTGATGTCCACCGGTTGCGGACAGCTGGTCTCGTGCCCCGTCTTTCAAAAAGGTTTGCATTCGCGTCTCGCCACCGCGTGCTTATAGCGGGCCAGTGTGGCTACGGACCTTGGGAGCGGTCATCAACGCCGATGCAGACGCCTCCTTGAGAACGTCGTCAGTCCTCTCCGAGCCAAGGATCGCGGTCGGCAAAGGAGTGTCCTTCTCGGCAAGCCCTGCCCTGACCATCTCGTGTCCCGACTCGGCCACCCCTGGCTGCTCGTCCTCCTTCGTGCCCCTCGCCCGTGGAAGAAGCGAGCCGAATCGATAGACGGGCGTGTCCCCGTTTCGGGCACGCGAATTCGCAATAACGAGAGCGATTTTACTGCAGGCTCGTCGTGTGTGTGTGTCGCGATAGTGAAAAGCGGGAGAAGTCGAGATTTTCGTGCTCGCGAGGCGGTCGGAATTTTAAATTTGGCGGATGCGGCGGATTCCCGGAGCCGAGATGGGAGTGGAGGAATGCGAATGTTGTTTGCGGCGGTGAAGGATTATTCCGTGAGGGATTTTCCGTTTTTATCCGTCGCCGATGGGTAATCTGTTGGATTGGAATTCGATATCATGCGTGAAATAAAATTTAATACTTCTACGTGATAAAAATTATTGAGTATTTATTGAAAAGAACAATGTACACGGTCTATAATCAATTTAAATGGTCGTTGCGAACAGATGGTGAAAACGGGTTTCATTAGTTTTCATTAACACTTTAAATGACTTCATGGAATGTTCATATTATAAACCAACAAGTATCGTTGTATTAATTTAATCGCTCAAAACTATTCAAACGATGATAAGACTTAACAACATAATTATTAAAAATCAAACCAGATCCTTCATTATAAATTCACCGATTTGACCACTCCTGCTTCAGAAGACTCGTCCAACGGCTTCCTTCTTTCGTCCGCATCCTGCCCAGTGCCCTGATCCACTATGGAGAGCGCTCGAGCGCACCTCTCGCTTGCATCTGGCAATCAAAACGTCGTATATTTTCATTTTCGTTGCGCTTGCGTTTATTTATAGCAAACAATGCCACATGCAATACGCAAGGCGAGCCATTCTTTCACCACAGCCAGCTGCCGAAGAGAAAGAGCGCGGCGCGAGCCTCGACCGGTGTCGTAAACTGTGAGGCAATCCCGAAAAGAAGGCACGCTGCAACTGTTGATGACCGTGCACGTGCACTTTCTCTACACGCGTTTTTATTTACGGGCCGCGATTGTGGTACTCGGCTGTTGGGTACGTTTGTCGCCCTTGCCTCTGTTGCCACGAAATGGCACACGGCAATCGCGTTTTTGCACGATGCGATTCGAACACCGTCAGCGGTCGGTTACATAATCGCGGGTGATTCGGCACAAAGCGTTCAACTATGGAAATGATTGGCATAGCCACGTTTTGAAGTCCTTGACTTGCGCCACTGGCCGCTGACTTTGCACCGAGGCAGTCAGTGCTCTTCAATCGTCGAGGCGATTTGTGTTTTTTATTCGTTTTATTGCTGTCGTAAAAAAATATTAGCGATATAAGTACTTAGTGGTACACGTGAGATTTTTTTTTTCGATTTTTATCTGCTGTATCTGGTTTGTGTGTTACACAAGAAGATATGGTGTACACATGTTCGAGTTGTTAATCAAAATGTGCTACTTCACCAATTTTTATGCTTTGAACATCGATGTTTCGGTAATGATATTGCAATTAGAAATTCTGACTTGAAAATCAATAAAATCTACCTTAACTTTGATAAATGCCGACAAAATATACAATGAAATTAAATTTAGTAAGCGACTGTCGAATATCATGACTCTTAAGTATGATTTGATTTTATCTCATCATTCATATAAAGCAGCGTAATATTGTAAATTTTGTTGGAAAGTATTAAATTTCAGATTGTATCCGCGTACCCCTTTTCCCTGAATTTTATGTGACACGATATCCAAACAACTGTCGAGCTTCTGCCCACTTGGCCACCTACAAATTCGAATGTTATCTCTTCGATGAGACTCGTTCACACACCATAGTAACTGCATACATTATATTGCACAATTTATTCAAGTATCGATGTTTAATAGTGCAACAATATTCTATGTGTGAACCTCAGCTGGAGCAGATGTCACGACCGTACTCACACACACACGACCAGTTGATTGGCCTCTAACTAACCGGCCATCTGCGCTTTATTCACACCTCCGAAGCCTTCCTGGGTGCGTTTTCCTCACAAAGTCGTGCGGACGAATGCAGCGGATTATTTCGCGAACCACACTACCAACTTTTTCCTGATCACACATGCGAAATAACCGGGACTTTAGAGTTCGTTTGGTTCAAGGAACTCTCTCGCCGACTTCTCGGAACGTTTCGGCTCCGAGTCGTTCTCTGATCCTCGATAATGTTGCTGGTCGAGATTCAAAAGCAAAAAAAAAAATTCGGGTTAGGTGTACACTTTGCAAACAAAATACCGGCCGCTTCTCGGGTCAAAGAACTTGGACCTCTCGCGAGGTATCCCACCTTCCTCATCTCTTCATATTATGACATCATCGTCAGATATGATCAGGTGTGACCTTCGATTCGCACTTGGGTGTCGAGCCAATAGTACTGTGTGTCAAAACGACTAATATCATATGTAAAGGCGTTGCGTTTTTATATGAACTGTTTAAACGCACAAATTGTAGTCAGCACGCAGCGCACCCAATTAACATTTGTTTGTGATAATTATTTTTAATTCAAAACGGAAAACTCTAATTAAACGAAAAAGTCTGCAACAATGTCTACAGACATGTGAGTTCTTCATTTGTAATATGAAGAGACATGGGAGTTGATGTGATTTTTTTTTTATTGGTCTTTATTGAATAGTACGATTTGTAGCCTTCAGTACCTTGAAGGTTGATGCAAATAAAATTAATTAAGGCACATATGTGTAAATTTATAAATATTTGAGTTAAATCTTATACGCTGCAACGGACGTTACGGACAAGTGCGCAAGTGAACGTAAAAACGAGAGGCCTGCTATCCTTGATCAAGTTTCTACATTTTCTTGGTCGGTCAAGAGAAATATTAGGACCCTGGTTTCCTCGAAAAGGTGTCACTGCCGATTTTCCACTCGCACATTCAAATTTATTGCAACTAGCCCTGCGATAAAACCTTTCCGTGAGAATTTTGGTTGATTCCGCCAGAAATGGCTGCCAAGTTTCGTATATTGTGATATTAATTCTGAAAGGAAAAACAATTGCATATATGTGTTCTGCTAAAATGTTAGCGATAAATAAGATCTATTCTAAGTCATATAAATAGATATACGATGAAAAAAAGCATAAACCGAAATGATCTGCCACATTAAATCCCCGACAAAATATATGCACATGGAAAAACGACCCTATAAAATATACATCGATGTATGAAAAAAAGTGTAATCACCTCCATATTTTTCGCCCCCAATAACCATTTGAAATCGTTTCGTGTTCGATAAACGTTTCATAAATATATTTAATGCATGTAGACATTTTGTATTTACAAATATTGTACATGTATCTGAATGTAAATATTTCGAAATAATATTTCAAATTGCGAACGTTAAATTTACGATGTGAAAACTGAATTAGTTACTGTATTTTTATTAATAATTCTTTATTTAATTCTAGGCGTGTTTGAGTTAAATTTAGTATGTACATAATAGATGAATTTTCTATTTTATTGAGGGTCCGATATACCCAACCAACTATCCCTGCGGGTATAATTTGACTTTCAATTTCTGAAGCCGACCCTGTGTCAAAATGTCATCAACGACGTTCGCTAGCACCAAAGTAGAGAATTGATCAAACAACCCTGTCCCTTTGCCACGATTTGACAATTTCCATTCAAAATACATGACCGAGATCCACCCATTCTTAATTTATATGTAACACGCACAAATCAAAGTCAAGATTTATTCTCTGAAATTTTCTAGTATTGAATTTTCCAACCAAGTTTCGAATTTCTGAATTTCACACGTTTCATAGTGCTCACCACATATTAATAAACCTTCAATAGTTTCTTTTTTCTTTCAAAAAATTTTTTTAAAATGTAAAAATCCGATTTACAAAATATCACGATTTGTTATTTATCTTTCACAACTTTTGACCGTCAAGGCGATTGCAATCGTCAGCAGTGTTGAAAATACTATGTCAAGAACACAAACGCTCGATGTTTCTCTACATGGCGTTTATTGCGGTTCGAACGATTGGTAGGAAATAATGCTGAATATCGAGTCGTTTGACCGCTAAAATTGTGAAAATTTTCATTTTGTTGTGACAATGGCGTGAGCCTTGGGTCCTTGGTCCGAAACATTGTTTTTCACAGGCCAACGTCGTGTACTCAATGCTTATTGTATTATACAATTTGTCCCACTTTCTATCGGAACTCATACTATTATTGTACGTGCAAAACGTTTTATTGTGAAGTATAATATGTATATAATAATATTTATAATTGAATTAATCAAAATGTGTAAATTGTTAGTCGGACGGCGTACGCTCGAGAGCTTTTACTTTATGGAATTTTCCCGACGTTTATTTTGACTTAAGGAAATTGTGAAATCCTGTCAAGGATTTCCGTCCTTAAATAATTCATCCGCTTTTGTTGGTAAACCTTCAGATTCGCATTTAAATTGACCATTTCGTTTCGTGGAATAAATCTCAGTTACGATTTTACTTTTTCGCTTTTACTCGAGATGTCGTCTTTTTCATAATCACACAACAAGCTTAATATCTATTTTTTAACAATTTAATTAATCATATTTTCCCTTATATACTTCATATACATTTGACGTCTCAATTAATTATTCACTAGAACGATTCGATATTCGGAACGTTCACAATTCCGATCGGCTCCAAACGAAACGATTTGGAAGCCATCGGGATTACGAGGCGTAAAGTCTCATAAAAAATATACAGAAAATACGATCGGATATTGGCAGATCGTTGACCGTGGCATACAAGAGTTGTTGCCCACTGAGCTATTTGTATCGACTGCCTTGAACTTGCCTCGGCGGACACGATCAATCCATCCTGAGCTATTTTGCCGATACAAAAGTATTCAATCTCGTTTTAAAAAGACATTTTGGCAATGAAAATACTCCTGACAGGAGAAAAAAGGTCCTCGATTGTGATTAAAATATTTCGAGACGCCAATAGGGGTTTTATAAATTGTTTCGAAATGAGTCGACTTTTTTCCAGTTTCAATCACATGTGGATTTATGACAAAAAAATATTTAAACAACTCACTTATTTGTATAGTTATGTATATTCGATAAAAAAGATACATATTTTTCGACACGAAGTCTTAAATCGTTGACCATTTTCATGCTGAAGGGAAATGGCATTTGCGTTAAGGTCAAATCCATTATTTCTTGTAAAGGCGCATCGGAAAAACCTTATACACTTGATTTAATTTTAGTATTCTTAAAAATCAATCCTCAAACATATTTCTATATGCATATTCTGTAAATGTATGAAATGTGCAATATGTGTTTTTAATGTATTTTTTTATTTTTATTTCAGGTGAGTTGTACAATTGACTATTTCGTAAAACCTTTTTTCATGAGAAAAAAGAAGGGGCGTTTATAATATTTTGAATACGCTGGTAAGTTTTCCTTTCAAACATTTGTTTTAGATTCGTATTTTTATTTTTATCATTTTCGTTTCACTTTATGATTGCAAAACATTCATAATTACGATCGAAATCTCTGTTTTGATCTCAATTATAGTTTTTGTCGAATTTCGATTTCATTTTCGCGAATTTATTATATTATGAAAGATCAAATTTGAAATTCATTCAATTATTTCATAATGACTACACTGTTAACTAACAGTTTTCTAATAAGTGTCCTAATTTTTATATCAGTAAAACTTAAACCTATCTATTACATCCATTTTGTTTGTCCGAAAAAGATTCGTTTTAAATCGAAAAATTTCGTCTTATCGAATCAATTTCAAAATAAAGATTTTTAGCAACGTTTCATATTTCGGATAAAATTTTCAAATAATCGAAATCGAACTTTTTTATATTTTACAACGTGGCCATTCTATATTCCCTTATGCCGCTCGATTGAATTTCTCTCTTTTACAAAAGACGCTGCACGTGCAAACTGTATACGCCCGCATTCACTAAACTTCACACCGGAACCTCCATTCAATCGAGCTTCTTAACATTTTACACGAACATTGGACACAATATTATTTATTTCACATAAAAGGAATACAGATTCAAGACTCACACCAAAAATATTTCACAACACCGTGCAAAGCTTTTACTATACATATAGATGGCGCTGATGGTTCTAATCATCTGCGAAACACTTCCCTTTCTTCGAATCAAATTTTCAATATCGGTTTAATTCGGATTATAAACATTTTATTTTTCGAATGTGGTTTTCAAAACTGCACAACTTTTTCACATTCAACACTTATTGGAAGTAATCGAACGTCGCGTGAAAGACAACACCGGCTCTCGAACGGGCAGGAAGGGCCGGTCGACCGTGGCGGAGGGCTTTCGACTCGTAATCGGATCCGTTTCCTCTCTTTGTGCCCTCTCCTTTCTATTCTCGGCTCTTTCGTGCGGAATTCGTATTGTTTATCCGCTTTTTGCATTATGTATTTCGGTCGGACGAGTCGCGGATGTCGCGGTCGGCGTGTATCGTTTCGGGGATGAGAAAGTTTATGAGTCACCGAGCTGTTGGATTTCCGTCGTTTTCGCGGTGTCTTGGTTTTTTTTAATGGGTTAGTTCTGTTTTAAGCGTTTCGATTCGAGAAATGCTTAAAAATAAGTATCGGAGATTTTATGAAATCGAGTTTATTTCAAGATAAGATGATTTGATATGATGCATTAGAGTACAGCGTATGGGGATTAACGTCGCATATAACAATGGGGTTATAGCTCTTTCCACAAATAAAAATATTTATTGAGTCAACGCGTTTTCATCGCGAAAGTTTCATGACACTATATGCAGTGACCGGTGAATAAACCTTGCTTCGTTAGTTTTTTTTTTATGAACTTTTTAATATTTCTTGTTTAAAAAGCTTTTTAATAAAAATGCATAGTTATCGGACCAGCTTGTATTATAAGTGTTATGCATACGTATATAGTATGCTGAGCTAAAAACGTAAAACAGTTCACAACAGCTGCCGCAAAAGCTCCGATAAAAGCTGTCATTGCTACAGCGCAACGATCTTTTTGCTCTAGGTTATTTAACATGTACTCGTATAAAACGAGTTCTAAATATTGTCCGCAAAAAAATTGTACGGGCATTGCGATTTTTTTAAGGCTTCAATAGAAACTACGCCTTAGCCAAGGTGAAGGCCAACTGCTATGATACGGCCGATTCGCGATTCATAAAGTTTCGATTTCTCGCCGATGTATTTTTTCGGATAACACTGGCCAAAGAGTGGATATCTCGGGAAAACTTTTATCGCAGTCGTCCACGAGTTTAGAGCCGGCAGAGCTTTTTTCTCGTTTTTATTTCTGCGATGGTGAAGGAGCGGTCTCCATTAAAACTCGAAAGATTGCGTAGTTCCGAATTAATCTGACAACATTATTCATTGCTTAATCCATTCGAGAAAAAAGTTAGTGCGAAATCTTCTAACTTCAGCAGGTATATCTATATAATTGAATCTAGAACGTTTTCGAAAAGTGTATTCTTTAATTTCGCTTTCGTGGAACTTAAAACATCTGCCGGAAGTTTTCAAATTCTGTATCCTTAATTAATAAAAAAATTAGTCCATAGTTTAAATTCGAGTCATAGTCACGCCATCAAAAAATTATTCGTCGCAATTTCAAATCGCTTAACTAATACTATTTCATTTCATATAGTTACTATATAAATGAATTTTATTATCCAACTATTCTATAACCTGTTCAATAACCGTCTTATCTAATTCCAAACATCAACCAGATACTTATACACAATCGAATTATACACTTTATGCCATATAGAGACGTCGAGCTTAACAACGATCCAATATCCTCGGGTCGTTTCGGCTCGTCATGCTCCCAAACCAGAGTTCATATCCGCATTTGCTCCGGTCTATTGACCTATTGAT
Source organism: Hydropsyche betteni (assembly GCA_028571205.2). NCBI lineage: Eukaryota > Metazoa > Arthropoda > Insecta > Trichoptera > Hydropsychidae > Hydropsyche > Hydropsyche betteni. The sequence goes on along the minus strand of JAOXNN020000073.1, from coordinate 368,389 downwards.
TTTCACGGGACTGCTTGGCCGGTCGCTAGAACCGACACTCAAATTTTTCTTTTGAGTCATTGCAAATTCTGCTTCGATAAATCTTTTGTTTTTTTGCCTTTTTGCATCGCGTTCGTTGGACGCTCTGCCGCGTTCGTCGAGTCGTGATCTCGATACATTTTATTGCTCACTTCTGAAATTCGCTGACCACTTCTGAAATATATCACTCGCTATCTGCGGTTATGAATCGGCCATTTTTTTAACGGACTTCTTGCGAAACTTTTGCGAAGTGTAATTTTTCATTTTGCGCATTTTTTTTTTCGATCGCGTATTTCTTAACTCTGCAATTATATAAAATGAAAATGTTTACGTATCTTTTAATGTTTCAATGTCATTCGTGCCATCCGTCATCATCGTGCGCACTTTTAAAATTGTCAATTTTCGTGTCTGTTTCTGTTTCCGCTTTCCGAGCATTTTTTAGTGCAATTTTTATTCAAATTACTCAATACATGTTGAAAATGTGATTTGTGCCTTACGTAATGGTATTTTTTCGAGAAGTATAATTATCGCCGATATTCACATACATGAATCATTGAAGTTTTGATCATTTAATTACACTTTTTGTTAATTCGTTCTTAATATGTTTTTTGGTTTTGTAATATATAATCACTATACGACTATTTTTGCACAATCATGGATTGTTGCTTGTGTGTAATTTAAATTCGAAAATTACAATGCTTTGCGAACTATACAATTTTAAAAACATGTCTTTGCAAAAAGAAACATCGCCAGGCGTCGTAATATGTTAATTTATTTCTTGGAAATATTCTCGCCAATCTTTATGATTTCACGAAACCTTGTAATCGAATTTAAAAATTAAAATAAATTCTATTCATACATCACCAAAGAGATAACAAACAAATATCATTCTGTCGCCATTCATTACGACTAACGAGAAAACACTTTCCTTTTTCGTACAAATCACCTTGCTAATGACCGCAACTGTCAAATAGCGTCTGAACTGTACAACGAACGTTACATAACATTGTTTTCCGATATCATAACCACCATACCATTTTATTGTTATCAATAATTCAGATCGATATCAGACGCGGACAATTTTTCCAAACGTCCATCAACAGGGTGTAGAAAATGCACGACCATTACACAACACTTCTCCGCAAACAACCGAAAAGCACGCGTCACGCATGGCCTTCGTCGTCAAGCAAAAAACATGCGAATTTCGCTTAAATCTTTACGTGAAGCAATGAGAAATTCGCCATATCTCCATTGCGCTAAACACGAACGGACATCTCGGTAATTCGGCGTTAATCTGCACCTTGACCTTCTTGTTAGTGGCCAAAATGCTTACCACGAAACGAACGCTAAGTCGCGACGGTCAAGTTTAACGATTGGGGCGTGGTTCCTGTCATTCGATTGCCGCTTTGTAGACGTCCATTGAGCCAATGTTTCGCAATCAGACGAATAGAAAACCATTCGATAATTCGAATCGTGTGCATGTCACGGAAGAAATCGTCGAGAAACATTATTATGATACGTACGGAATTTTTATTTTATTATTTTCATCACGATGGATTTATCAACGTGTTGTCATTGAATTATGAAAAGGAGGTCATGGTGCGCGGTTCACGTATCATTATGGACATAATCCGATCGATTGGTCATACGTTAAATCGAACGTCATCCCTGAAAAAGCGCGGTCAGGTAATCGGTCAATTGACTCCGTTTGATGTGTAATCGCATTATACAATACACGAGCGTGAGAAAATCAACATAGATGACGCTATTGGTCGATGGAAAAATGTGAAGTGTAGGTGTCGATTCAATGAAAACTCACCCGCTAACGATCGACACGAGTTTTGCATATTTCATATCGTAAATGCGTTATGAATATTTATTTATATGTCGTAAAATATGGTGAATCTGTCGTAATATTATCTAGTAATTTATTTTATATATTAGATAATGTACCGTGCATGATATAATATTCAATGTGAATTTTTCATTTTGCAAGGGCGTTAATGGGAATTTTACAAACAAACAACATAAATTCTCTAGACGGTTACATTTTCTCTTAAAATAATTTAATTTTTCAATAAAATATACAATATCCACATTGAATTTCCATATAAAAACAATCGCAACTCCAACCACAAACTACACAACACCCCTACAACTCGACCGGACAAATTTCGCACATCGGCCCAAACGTCACCCCATCCACGTGGACGACACCCAAGCACCCACGCACCGTCCGAACCCGAAATGCCAAGGCCGAGAAGCGGTACACCCAACCTCATGCACTCGTCGACTCTGATGGATATGACACTCTAATGGCGGCAAAAGACCCGAAGGCCGGCGGTAATTACCCGCTTGGTGCTCGTGTGATGTATTGTCTTAATAATTTGATTGTAGCCAGCTGAGACCGGCTCTCGGAACACGATTCCACCCAGGCACACCATTGTCTCGGAGAGTCACATTTTATAAAATGTAGGCACTCGTAATTATCTCGCATTGAAAACGGCTCGACCTCAAAGTCTGAACGGACGAAGGACTCCGAACAGGTGGTCCCTTGCTTTCGCGGAGGCTCGCTAAATAGGCTCGGTTTCCAATTGCATATCGAGATGACGTATCGTTTCCATAAAAGATATTTACCGTGCACATAATGTATGCTGTGACCGTGGTCAGACGCAGGTACTTCTCGTTCTGATATAATTGGTTCTGCGTTCTTTCGTGTGTATGATATTATGTGTAAAGTTATGCGCATCTTGTGCGTTTTTGCTTGTGATTTCCGTAAACTGTGATTAAATGACATCGATACTCTGTTTCGTTTGTGTCGTAATGATTCGATTTGTAATATTGTACGTATGGTTAATTGATTATGTGCGTATTCAGAGAATCGCGACTTGCTTTTTTTTATTCTGTCCGCGTTCTCTATAGTAATTTATGCATATTGTATACTTGTCGGCTTGCAAATTATAAAAAGCGAATAAAAAAGTTTCGTGCGTGAAGAAAAACTTTAACAAAAGGTAGAATTGTCAATCAAGCCTTGACACGTATGTCTAGTATAAAAAAAATCTCAAGTCGAAGGACCGATCGAAGTTACGAAAAAAATCATACGTAATTATTCGGTATCTAAATATCGACATACGAACGTCAGATTTATAATTAAAGATTCGTACTGCGGTGAATTACGATTATTTTTTATCGACCACGGTGTATAATGATTGGGTTGTTTCTTCGTGTCCACGTTGTGTTTAAATAACAAGGCAATTTTTATATTATTCCGAAGGGATGTTTCGTCGTATCATGGTTGCGTGCAACTAATTTTAGTGTGACTATAATAAACCGCAGCCAGTTTATACAGTTTGATGCACAGCATAGGGTTTGTACGCCAGTCGTGCACGTTGCTCCATAAACGTCGCTTATTATATTGTTTATATTTATAATAAAACACAACCCCATCCTTTTATGGACACAATTTATCAACAGCATAGATAAACCATGTGTATATAAAGTCTTAAAAACAACGATGGCGTCACCTTGGCCTTGCCTTTCGCCGTGAATGAGTTCAGGCACTAATAATAGTGGGAAATGATTTTTTTTAATCTAATTATTTCTCGGTCTGATTGATTTCTTGAGTATATTACTCACATCTGATTATATTGAATCATTCATAAAAACACACAATGTTTGGCCTGTCTTATGCGTAAAATAATAGTTTGTATATTATAATAGGAAAAAAATCCACTGATTTGTATACTTGCTTCACGCTTATTAATTTACTTTTCAAGCGCATGGACAGATAATGACCATAATAAAAATTCTTTTTACATGTATGTATAATATATTTTTATATCCGACGAGACGGTGGGGTGGTTTTATTTCCTCGTTCGAATGGTTAATTGCCCATGTTTTTGTCTCTTTATAACATTATATCAAATGTAAATAAACATAAATATTTCAAACGCTCAAAAGCGATCGGGTCGAAATTTATACATAAATATTCAATGTGCAGGCGTAATATTCAATTGAATTCTGCTGTTTTATCGGGACGCGTTCATTCCGCCGATTTGCATTTTATTTTTCGACATGCACGTTTTAATTTATTTGATCGGAATCGTAACCGGCGTGAATCTGTCGAAAATTTTGTCAATTTGGAGTTTTTTTCCATTGCAGCTCTATTTTCTCGAAATTAAACAAATCGCACCTGTCTGGTCGTGATACGGTTTGATTATCTTTTTTCGCGTTCGATTTCGCATCCGCGCAAATTTTCGATTAATCTAAAAGCTACTGGCTTTGGTATTTATTTTTTTTCGTTTGAATAAAATTCATTATGTAACTGGGCTTTAATTATGACGATTACAATACTGCGTACAAAGACATTGGCACCGTTAGGACGTGTTAATTGTCCGTATTTTGTCACGCGATGTCCCGATAACCCACTCTTGGACGGGATGTGCTAAATTGGACATTTACTTATCGTTCCGTTCAAATGGCGAGTGCTATTTCGCATTTGAAACGAAAATTTAGGATTTTCTCATTCGGAGAAAAGTTAAATATGCGAGCCGACTTTTCGCAACGTAGTTTAGAGAGTTTTAAACGTTGAAACTTTTACCGATACGACTTGTCAGTTTGATTGATGTTTGGAAATCGTTTTGCGCTTGGATCGGTTGAATTTTTTTCCTGCGAAACTTTTTTCGTGATTCGTTTTGAATTTATTTCGTTTTACCGTTTTATAATTAAAAATCGATTTTTTCCATACGAAACGAACATCGACGACCGTTTTATACGTAAAAAACGATTATTATTTTTTTATTTCGAACTCGTTTCATATTTATATATGATCACATATGAGTTACGAGAACAAGTTTTCGTGTTGATACATCTAATATAAGATTAATTGAAACGAACGACGGACCACAACGAGCTCACAAAAGATACATACGTTCTGTGAATTCGCACTCGATGCGGTCTCTTTGTGCTAACCAACATCATGATTCAACTACGATGACCTCGTCCTTGGATGTTGAGGACGAGGAAGTGAAGCTACTAAGGCGCACCTTGCGAAACCGTTTCCACCTTTGGAAAACAATCGGAAAATTCTTCGTATGACGCAACGCTAATACGCAAACGGCCATTGTTTGCGATTACCCAAATTCATGCGTTTCCTGTATCGATTTATGACCATGCTCGCCGATTTTCACTCGGTCATAGAAGTGTTATGGAGTCGATCGTATATCATTCGCTAATATATTGCGGGTCATTTATATTTTATTGTGTAATCGATCGCGATCACTGCTATAAACGCTTTATGTAATTTTTTAGATTCTGTCAAGTCTCGGTATGCAGGTTCGACGCACTTCGCATGTGCCGCAGACATTTTTACTGTCGCGAAAAAAAGTTAACTTGCCGTCGCATTTACATTTTATTAGTACAGTTTCCTTTCTTCGGCTTCGGTTCCACGTCTCTGACCCCTCTTGAAATGCGCATAATTCCCTGTCTCTCGAAGCTCTTGGCTTCAAAAGCTCTGAAGATGTTTTCCGAGTGGCCGTTGGAAAAGCCATGCGGTGAAAATAGAACCGTGAGAGTCCGCAGTGGTTTCCTCTGTATTTTAGAATTTTTCATTAAATATTGAAAACCGTGCTGAATTAATTCGATAGTTATATAACTGTTCGATTATCGAAGTTTCGTATTAAAAAATAATTTAATTTCTTGTTTATAATTTCATAATACAAATTTCACTTTCAGAGTGATTCGAATAAAATTTCCACCGCGTAACAATATCTAATATAGTTTCTCATAATTGAGGTCTTTGTATTAACTACGAACGACAAACAGAAATAATGTTTGCGCAACTTCCAACAAAACAATACACGTTCATAACAACAACAAAAACCCTTTCAAATACAACATTAATATTGCGTCCCGCGGAACAACAATAAATTTTTCCTATCCGCAATTCGGAATTCCGACCGCACCGTTCGAAACCCGAAAACAATTATTATTCTCCGGTTCGAAATCGTCGCCGACACCTGAATTCCCGCTCGCACCGCGAATTATCCTTTTCATGCATATTCAATTTCGCACACAAAGCACTCCTCCGTCCCGGGAAGGGCGTCCCGGGAAACCCGCAGCTATAACAACGCTCCTTGTTCGCGGCGGTAACAGGTCCGGTCAGTTGACCAACGGTCAATCGGTCGCCAACGGTCACGGTTCGGAGCCGTTAAACGGGACGAGGCCACTTTACACAAATATCCACGATTGTTGTCGTCATTAGGGTTACTTTATCGGGGGTTATCCCTTCGGTGTTCGTGTCGGCTTCGACCTCAAGGAATAGCTTTTGAGACAAGATTTGAATGGTGTTTCGTTAAAAAATTTTAATTGGTTCATATCGGAAGTTTTCCGTGTGAACTTTAGTTCGAGTTCTATGATTCGATTATCATAAATCAAAAAGTTGTGTGTGGCGATATTGATGAAGTCGCGCGAAACTCGCCCGGCTCGGCGAATCCTTCGGGAGATCAACTTTTGCCGGGTTTATTGATTGCTCGCTTGATATAGTTCCTTCGCGGAGATCTGCTCTTTCTTTGCGTGATTCGGCATACGTTTCTTTGCCGGGATATTTTCGAATTGTTTCCGATTTGTATTTTCGATGTTGGCCGTGTGCGGGATCGTTTTTCGTCCGCGCGCGTGACTCTAGCAACTCGTGCCGGACCCGTCCGCTGTGGCACGAGTTGGCGATTTTATTTTCAGATTTATATATATTTTTTTTTGTAATTTGCATATTGTTTATTTTGGGAAAAAAATTTTTCAGCGAAAATACGAAAGTCGGTTCGAATCCGGCTGAATGTGTTTTTATGCCGAAACGTCGACCCGACAAATTATTTCGAACGTAAATTATTTTTTTCATATGCCGCACCGCCATAAATTATTTACCCATTTTAATTTGCATGCGGCCATCGCTCTTTACCCTCTCACCCCTAGTCTCCGTGGACCATGAACTTCCAATCTGAAAGCCGGATTCTTTTGACATTTTTTTTTCTGTCTACTTTCCCTAAAATACCCTGATAAATGCCACGTGCTTTGTATATTTAAATTATTAAAATAAATCCGAGATTTTCTGATATTTGGCTCAGTTTTTGAAATTCTCATTTAATCATTCATTATTTGAAACAATAGTAATTAGTTCTACAATTATATAATACTTGATAAAATTTTAATGCGCATGGAAAAGTTTAGTGTTAATGGGTATGCAATATGAATTACTTTCACAATTTTGTACTATAATTGCATGCATACTGCACTATTCACGCTCGTTATACGTATTCATTAATTTTATACCGTAAACATGCGTTTCATAATAAACATGGGGTTGAAATATAATATTGCATGCAGTTTACGACAGCTGACGTTCGGACATGCTAAAAACGAACTGTCTCGTATTCAGTGACTTTTCCATTTTAAACTATGCACATTTACAAAGGCGCATAATGACCATTGTTCTTTTATAATCCGTTCGAAAGAAAATCTGATATTATTCGAGTTCATAACGAAATTCGAGCCATTCCAAGAGTAACTTCCAATAATAATTGCGAGACGATGAATTTTATGCAAAGGCTCAGAAGCGCGAAGGACTCTTTGAATGACTCGCCCTTTTATTTCGGAACGAATTCGAATAACGACGTTAGGCGAACTCTTCGAGAACGAGAAAGAAGGCTTTCGTGCTAGCGCGCGCGCATTCTTTTTTCATTTTCATTTGACAACGTCTTAATTTTTTTCGTCATTTTTTTTTTCTTCTGCTTTAGCGCTGCGAAAGTACAGAAAGAATTCAAATAGCCTGCGCAAAGTTTTCGAATCATTTTTCTTGTTCGCCTTTCCAACCGCCCCCGTTTCGCAGACATATTAAATTGTTCGCGACCGGGCGATCTTCGCCCCGTTTTGATTAATTCTAATTTAATGCCGCGACGTTGTTCTCTTCTTTTTTTCTTACGCTTTTTTATTTCTTTTTGTAAACGGCAGTACGAAAAAGCAGCTTAAATGTTCCAACTTCAAATATTTCCCATTTTATAATTTTTCCATACATTTATCATTCTTTTTTTTGTTACAATTTCAAAATTTTATTGTATTATCATATGAAAAATATATATTTAAATTGAAAATACGTATATGAAATACCGTATCAAAATGATTCGATAAAATCGACTGGTTTTTTTCCGTATTATTCAGAGGCTTTGCATTAGAATCTCCACGATACTCTATTTTTTCCACCGACTTCGAACGCTTTTCATTACCGCTGGAAAAATTTCCGTTTGACAGTTTAATTTTGCATTTTCGCCAACACACCCCTCGCAGCAACCGTCGACTTTCCCACACCGCTCTTGCCCATACATTTTTTCCCTTTTCACATTTTTTCTCTTTATTTTTTTGCAAAAAAAAACGTGCTATTTCAGCCGAATCGAGCCTGAAACGCTTCTACAGCAACACTACGGCTCGTTTCAGAGCCCGTTCGTTATTATCGACCGGCTACTGTCGCGTGCCCAACGAACGACCCCTGACTCCTACCATCCATCTATACTCTGGAAGTAATCGAAACGAACGACCACTCCTTACAGTTGGAAAAAGTGTATGTTTACTAGCGCAGGATTATTTATTTATTCGGCATTGTTGCGCCTCTTCCACGTTCGGAGTCCTATTGTGAAATTTCGCGTGTGCAAAGCCGATTTTCAATTGCAACTTTGTGTAATCGTATTATGATGTAAATGAAATTTGAATTCGTTCTACTGTATTCGTAATATATGGACGCTATCGATGTTTCAGCGTAATTAAACATTATACTGCATATCGATATCTTCATTCGGTGCGTTTGAATGGTGATTGTTTATTGGTCTATGCGATTTTCGACAGTCACGTATTATTTCGAATAATGATCGAACGCGCCCACCGCTCAAATTGAATTCCACTTTTCGTAATTATTTTTCGTAGTTTGACGTCGCCTCGGCGCGCGATTAAATTAAACGCTGATTCATTCGTAAACCGCATTTAATCTAATTGGATTTCGGAAAATGATTTCGCGTTGTTTATTAAATTAATCGTTGATATGGGCGCGTCGCGTTGTCGCTTTATTAAATTCCATTAATTCATTTATAATTTGTACAATGAGTATGTTATCAAATAAAACGACCGGTTTACCCCATTTTGTATATATTATATATCATCGATCAAACTCGCTCTTCCACATTCCGATGGTTTCGCGAAGAATTTCAAAATTCAACAAAAAAAACTGCATCCCAATTCGGCGCTCGATTCAGACATCGAAACTAATCCGATCCGCATTCGAAATGACAACCCACATCCCCGAAAACGCTGCACAGTATTCAGTCTCGTCTGAAAAGAAAAACACCCTTTTTCCCGACCGTCTACGTGTACACGTTCGTGCGTGAAACTTGTGGACTTTTCAAAGGGAAACTTTGGAGCGCGCGCGCGCCGCAAACACGAGGGGCGGACTAGGGACGGGCCGGCCCCCTCGGAAACTCCGGCAATGTCGCCACATTCCTGAAAGGGGAGCCGTCAGCCGAGAGGCCTTCTTGCTCCGGGAGCGGATGCCTCACTCCCACCGGCTGCGTCTCTTCGATTTTCGTATGGAGATGACGTTTGAGACCGGGAATACGCCCCCCGTACCCGCGGCCCAAGGTCGTGGACCTCGTTGATGTAAAGGGCAATGGATCGGATCGAGACGTTTCCGAATCGAGGTGGATATGCTATATACATAATGTGCGTATTTCGTGAGTCATATGATTTCGATTCGTATATGAACGTTGCATGTTACGATTTTGTTTTGTCAATAAATTTCAGCGGATTCGGTGCCTCAATATATGTATCTGAAAATATTAAAAGTTTATCAATTGTTTTAATGCTCATTCGTGAGCATATAAATAACTTACTATTAGATGAATATTTTAATTTCTTATTGATCTATTATAGCTTTATTCATCATTATCATTAGCAGCCTATTAGTTATCCACTGTGAGACAAATGCGGCAGTCTAGGCTATACCTTACCGCGCTAACTCTAGTCGTATTTCGGTAAGGGATATATACCATAAAAGTCAGTCCGCCCATGCCAGCGAAAGAGGTTCTCAGACCAACGATACGCGTGTATATGTGCTAGGTTTTGTGGTCGCTGTCTTCTGAATATCTATTCAATGCCACCAAACAAGACCTAGCAGACTGCGCCCTCGTTGACCATTTTGCGATCTTAATGACACCAGTTTGCCAGACGAAGCGAGACCGTTCGTCCTACATGGTTCAGACCTCGGTATAACACACTTCCTAGGCTTTCACCATTAATAAAGCTTTATTATTTAACAAAAAAAAATATCATTAAATATACGAATATGATTCATTCCGGATTCGGCCATACAAATTTTGTTAAAAATCACGTCTTTAATAATTTCGAAAATTCAAAACGGCACCAGAGAACTAGCCGGCTGCACGTACCGCCGGGAAAGAGTACAGTGCTCGTCCGTTATCAGCGCTCGTTTTCGCATTATCTCGATCCGGCGCCCTGCCTCCCCCGCGACGCCCGCCGCGATCAATACGGCGCCCCGGAGCGTGCGCCCCCCGAAAACGGCCCCCGTTCTGCCCCCCGGCTCCCGCCCCCGCCGAAACTTGTGAAAACCCCGCGAAACCCGCCCCTATTCCTCTCCGAGCCAAGGACCGAATTCGACTCCGGCTCGCCCCTTTCGCTGACTCCGAGCCGATCGCGGTCTTATTGCAGGCGCGACTAGGGCGCGTTTCCTCTGCCGGTTAAGCGAGTTCGCCTCGGGGTCGTTGTCGGGTGCTACGGCCCCGTCTGCGGGTGCAGTGGCCCCTTTCCACTGGGTGTACACTCATAGTTGTTTACCCTTCGCGGATGGCTTCGTTCTGTCGCTGAATGCTGGATTGTATGTGCGTGATGCGTTTTTGCGAATTGCGAAAAAAATAGTTTTGTTGTAGGATCGATTCGGTTTTGGGTTGATATTCTGACTTTTGATCGAGAATTAAATTTTTTGTGTTGATGTTAATGTTTTGGTACATTTAGTTTCGAATCGATGGGTGAAGCTGGTGCAGAAAGAACGCCGGGCTTTTTTATGTTGGGTACGTGTGTGCAATTGCAATTCTGTCGTTGGTTTCGCCTACGATATTGTGACTGCAGGATTGTCGCGTACGTTTTATGTGACACTTGCGAGTACGTTTATGCACTGTTGTGTTTCATAAAACTAAAAATATACGGAGACAAAAACGCATTTGCTCATAAATAGCTGAGTATTTTTAGTTTTCCCTTTATGTGTCCATTCATTTTTGCTTTCCTCGCCGGTTGTGTTCTGCCACTTCACCTTGCACTGCTGACCTGAAAATTAAAACGATCAATTTACTGGCAAATCGTTGCGTAAACCAACAAGATTTAACTCCGAAGTCCATATACGCACACCTAACATACTGTCACCTCTCACAATCACGCCGATGAAATATGGATATATAATCTCGCAAATTCATTAAAAATTAAATAATTTACGCATACGAATCGACAGTCAGGTGCACTCACATGCATAGATGATAAATGCACTACTAAAATACAGAGGGTACGAAAGTGACAGCTGTGGCTTATCGCGCATTGCAGAGCGACCGGTTAGCGAAACCCATTTAGACACACACGCACAATTATTTCACCCAAAAACCCCTCGAAAAAAACGAAATAAATTAAAACACACATTTCCTACCACCCACGCTCACGTTCGACCATATTTGTAAATAACGCATGGTCACCACAACGGCGCCGTGTCGCAACGTGCGGACGTTCGGCCGCGCGAGCTTTTCACGTGTCGCAACGTCACGTAAATGTCAACGTTGCTAAACGGCCGCGGTCAAAACCGAATTTAAAATCTGGTTTTGACCAGTGCGTGGCATCGCGGCTTTCGGTTTTCGGCGGTTTCGCAGCTTTTGATGTGTTCTGCCTTTGGAGGAAAGAGCGCGTTGCGAAATTTGCTTTATGCGAATGTTGGACTTTTTGAGAGTCGGCGAGGGGTGCGACGGTATTGAAATGCGTATGCAAATCGAACTGTGTTTTTATGCGGTCGTATTGTGCATTTGTCGCTACGCCTTCCTAAATCGTTTACACCGTGGCTACATATGATTTCCTACCCTTTGATATACGGATCGGTTTGATTTACGGGAAATTTTTCGCTTGCCTACTATTCAAATGCGATGTTAATGTATTTTGTGATATTCGACCCTTGTTTTTAACAGGAATTTTTTTTTTGGTGTTCGAGGCAGAACCGTTAATTTTCTTGTTCATGCGCAGGTTTTCAAAAAGGTTGCAAACGAGTACCTGTATACAAAAGAAAAAAAATCTTTTTGTTTATTTATACAGTTTTTCTTTATTGTCGTCCTTTAACAGTGCTTTGTGAGAATTTTCTTATCTATATGTTCATTATTTTTTCTGAAAGTTTATTACAGGTACACCGAAACTTTCATATTTCAACGACGCGTCGGACAAAATTTTTTAAAATTACCTTCCGCATTTAAAATATATGAATAAATGTCATTTTTCCTCGAATGTGTATGAATATTTTCATTGAAAAAACCTTAATCGACAAAATACTTTGCAGCTTCAGTATGATAATCGAAAATCGATGAAAAGTCTGATCCTCCACTTGAACCATTAAATTTTTTTCCAAAATGTACTCATTTTTGTTATATAAAATTCAACACTCAATTTATTCCAGAACTAAACCAGTGTGCCATTACAGAAAATTAATATATTTACATTTTATTCTACTTTTAATTCAAGTGTTCACTTTTGTTTATACCCATACTAGTTTGGGTATACTTAAACTATCGATTTTAGTTTGAATGTCAACTGTCAAATTTTACCTACATATAATTGCGTCTAAACTAAAAACAGACGT
>JAOXNN020000073.1:323351-355343 GCA_028571205.2 Hydropsyche betteni | reverse complement strand
TGGACCAATTGTCCGTTGGACCAATTGTCCGTTGGACCAATTGTCCGTTGGACCAATTGTCCGTTGGACCAATTGTCTTCAGACTAGTTGTCGTGCCACCCATGGCGATAAACCGGCTTATAAAAAACATTGGTTATTAATGTTTTATTAAAATTTTCAACAAAATTGACGAAAATACAGTAATCCCCCTTTAACATCAAGATAGGTTCGACGTTATAGGGGGGAATTTAGGAAATCAATAAATAAAACATTTTCATTTTTCTTTTTGCTTAGATATTTTTACGAGTTAATGGTTTTTTTCAAATGCATTTGAAAAACAATTAAAAAATTAGAATTTAAATGCATTTAAAAAAATTACGTTATAGGGGGACGCTGCAGACGTTATAGGGAGGATCATTGTACATTAATCATTTAAAATGATTTAATGATTAATACATTGATTGAAATTATTATTTATGGTTAAGAAATTGCAAGTTAAATCGAATGGTGGTACTACGTCTGCGTTTTAAAGTTTCGGAGGGAAACGTTTGTTGTCATCTAAACATCTGATTAGTACGTCAGTCAAAAAGTTTATTTTTGAACAAAACCTATATTATACGTTAAATAAATGGCGAGTACGAGCGCCAGAGCAAAAGCAAATGAAAATGCAACACCGACAGCTTCAACGATCGAACTCGACGATAGTTTCGAAGGCGGCCCCCAACTGCTATCCAAATTGGAGGTTAGTCATTGTACAGATATCTGTTCGACTCAAGAATCGACTTGTCTAAACTTTTGAAATGTTGAAGGGGAACGGAATAACTGCTGGAGATATAAAGAAATTGTCCGAGTCTGGATTCCATACTGTCCAATCGATAGCTTATACTCCGAAAAAACAGTTGGTTGCAATAAAAGGCATATCGGAAGCTAAGGCTGATAAAATATTGGCGGAAGCTAGTAAGCTTGTTCCTATGGGTTTCACTACGGCTACGGAATGCTATCAAAGGAGGTTTGATGTTTGATTATTCACATAATTGCATAAACAGTGGTGGATTTATTTCATTAGGGTTTTGAGGCGTTAAATATTTTTGGAAGCCCTATCCCATATAAATATAAAAGTTTTAAATCTCCCTCTCCTTTCCCGTTACATACAAACCGTTTAAGTAAAAAAGTAATATTACTGTCAAAAATGTTATCATTCATTATTGATTATCGATATATAATAGTTGTATTTATAAATTGGACAAACATAAAATTTGTTTTTGTGCAAACCGACATCTTTTTTCTTCAGAAAGTAGTTCAATTTTAATAATATCTATTGGGTTGAAATTGAAAAACTTATCATTCATCAAAAATAGTAAGGGTCTTTCTCCAAGGCGAGAGCCTCCATCGCCTATAAATAAATCTGCTGCTGCTCATAAACTATTTGCAATCCTTCATACCTTATTATTCAATTTTCAGATCAGAAATCATTCAATTAACAACAGGCTCTAAAGAATTGGACCGCTTACTCGGTGGCGGTATCGAAACTGGCTCAATCACTGAAATATTCGGCGAATTCCGAACGGGGAAATCACAAATTTGCCACACATTAGCCGTTACTTGTCAAGTACGACTACCAATATAGTATAAGAATAGTTTCAAGCAATTTTCATATAATATGTACGGTTTTAGTTACCCGTCGATCAAAACGGCGGAGAAGGAAAATGCTTATACATAGACACTGAAAACACGTTCCGTCCAGAAAGAATCGTAGCCGTAGCTCAACGTTACGGAATGTCCAGCGATGACGTTCTCGACAACATAGCCATTGCTCGCGCTTTTAACACGGATCATCAAACGCAATTGCTAGTTCAAGCTTCGGCCATGATGGCCGAATCGAGGTAAATCGAATTTGTTTAATACAAGTATCCCTCATTCGACACGGTAAATAGGTTCTTGCGGAAAAGTTATAACGAAAATTTTACCTGTACTAATAACTTAAAATACAATTATCATTTCACAGGTATGCTCTGATGATAGTGGATAGTGCAACGGCTTTGTACCGTACCGATTATTCAGGAAGAGGAGAACTATCAGCTCGTCAGACCCATTTAGGACTCTTCTTGAGAATGCTTTTGAGACTCGCCGATGAAGTAATTTACAAGATTTTTTCATAAAATCGTATCTAAAACAATCCTCGATGTATTTCTCTTGATTTCAGTTCGGGATTGCTGTCGTTATCACAAATCAAGTAGTAGCACAAGTAGAAGGATCGGGGATATTCAATGTGGACCCCAAAAAACCTATCGGAGGACATATTATCGCACACGCTTCGACGACCCGATTGTATTTGCGTAAAGGTCGAGGCGATACTCGTATTTGTAAGATTTACGATAGTCCGTGTTTACCTGAATCTGAAGCAACATTTTCTATTTCCAACGAAGGTATTACAGATCCGACAGAATAGTTTTTTCAATTCATTGAATGTGTGTATTTTAACTGTATCTCTAAAATATCGTAATATTTTCTCCAATATTGTTTTTAATTTTATTTAAGTATTCTTATAATAGTTTAACGCTGAAAATTAATCTGCTTTATCCGACCATTTTAAGTGTTAGCTGGATTTAGTACTTTTTCATTTAAAAATAATATTTTTGTTTTCAAATTTGTAAATAAAAGTAATAATAATGTGTAAATTGACATCAATAAATTATTTTATATCAAATTTATTTTATTTTCATCATGTTTTTTGAGAATTAAGTTGATGAAATCCGTTATTTCGATGAAACAAAAAATGTCTACAGTATCATCTATTTTATTAATATTTTACAATACACAAAAGTGTCATCACAACCTTATTCATAGCCAATTAATTTTTCAAAATTTCTGAAAAATTTTACCAATTGTAAAATAATCCATGCACCACATTTTAAACCATATTTTATTAAAATCAAAATAAAAAAATACAGAATCGAAAAATGAGTATTAAATTCAAACAATCTTATTGCGATAGAATTTGAACAATCAACAATCAGTTTTAGATTTTTTTTACAATCACGAGAGGTAGATTTTGACAAAATTGAAAAATAACTTTATAACAAATCAGCTCGAATCGTACAATGTCGTGTGAGCAAAGGATATCATTATTTTTAACTTTGTACCAGACAGAAAAAGTCAACGAGATCAGACATTATGATACTATACAATCGTCTTTACCGTGAAGCCATTTTTAATATATTTTAAAATTAAATAACAGCTTAAGTTTGTGTGAATATTCTAATATTTATTTTTTTCTAGTTCAAAATTTATTTATATTATACTACTTTAATGGGTTAACTGTAAATAGAAAAGCTTTTATGCATAAATCAAATTGCACGCCTCTAATCAGTTAAAACTAATATTTGTCGAGTTAAATAAAATTGAAATTATATAAATTTTCATCTATGAAGAAAGCACTGAAATTTTAAATATTTTGAATGTTTTCTTATGCTAAAAATGTAATTAGCAAATTAGGTTAATGAAGCTAAAAGTTTTATAATACATTAAAATATTCATCTTATTGTAAGTAAATTGTTATTTATATGAAAATAAATTAATAAACATACATATTTATTTACAAATATTTTAACAAAAAAAGGAATTTATTTATGATTTGAAAATAATTACAAAAAAATGTATGAGACTTATAAACAAATTGAGTAAATAATACAATGAAATAAATAATTAGAATATGGAACATAAAAAAAAGATTTTTTTTTATATATTGTGAAAAAAAACAAGATAATTATAGAAAGATTTTAAGATTTACTATCGATTTCATTAAGAAACTTTTAAGCCCTCTAAAAAAACGTTGATTCAACAACAGTCGACTCAAAAACCTACCACAATTTTGCAAATGTAAATGGTTTTTACATTTCATATCCAAAATGTATTACACAATACACGTTATGATTAAGTAAAAAAATATGATTTTGAAATTGACAATTCGTTTCATACGAGGACACATTTGCTAAATTACTACAAAATAAATTATATCAGTGTTTGCAGCGGCAACACAACAGCAGATCCCGGAAGTGTATTCTTCAAGTCCAACATATCATGTTCTAACTTCACCATTGCACGCAGTTCGTCCTGAAATGATGCATTGAAAGTTAAACACATTTTATTTGACGACTTTAAAACAAAAATGTATATGTCACAGTTCAAGTGTTCACTTTTGTTTGTTTACACCCTTACTAGTTTGGGTATACCCAAACTATCGATTTTAGTTTGAATGTCAACTGTCAAATTTTACCTACATATAATTGCATCTAAACTAAAAACAGACGTCATAAGTATCGTGCTTGGATTAGCTTGAGTTTTGAAAATGTGTTCAAAACAAACTCTCGAATTTCAAACTGACATGACAGGCAGACACTACGCGTATTTCTCGATCATTAGTTGACATACCAATTTCCACATTATTGAAATTTAGCATAAGAGCGTTATCTGAGTGCAAACAACTTAAATAGTCGTACCACACTAACAATTGGACTAGAGCTGTTTTGAAGGTGTATAAACAAAATAGTTTATTCGTGCTTAAACGAAGTAGATACTCAAACTGTAACATCCCCCATATATAATCACGGATTTGTGTGTGTCTGTCCGTTCGAATGACGCTCGAAACTTTTTATAGTAATATGGTCTTTATGCGTATACAGTTAACGTCTATAATACGACACTTATTACCTACTGCCTCTGGATTTGCCTATATGTCACAAACAAATAACAAATTAACTATTTTGATTTCATTAATCAAATATTTAAATCGGGAACACATTTCACACAATCGGGTTTTCACATTTTATCGTTTTCTTAACAAAACCACTACCGATGTTATTAACATCGGGCCTATTTACTAGTATATAAGAGAAGAGAAGAAGATATTCTTAACGTGAAATTTAAGGGATGCGTCGCATCTATAGACTGCACGCCACTCATAAGCATATTGTTGAAATCCAACCCCCTCTTTGACCACTACTGTGATGATCACTATAAATTTTTTACACTCTAGAACAGCGGTCAGCAAACTACTACCCGCGGGTAATCGAACTGCCCACTACGATGTTTTGAGTTGCCCAAAATGAAAATATGATATTTTATTTTTAATTATCAATTTAAAATATCATATTTTCTCGTTGGGCAACTCGAAACGTCGCATTGGCCAGTCTAACTAGCGGTTTGCCGACCACTGCTCCAGAAAGTATCTTTCGTCTCCGAAAAAAAATTCGAAAACCACCGCGCTCCCAACACACATCCACCCCCATTCATCCACTCCCGAGACCCGTCCGCGAAAAAGCATCCGCCGAAACGCACACTCGCACTTTCGAGCACGCACAACAAGAGTTGCGCGCGCCGCCATCTCGCCAGTGGCGGGGGCGGGGCGAGCACTTTTGCGGGGGGCGGCAGCACGGCGCTCGTCAGTCGGCTGCGCGGGCCGGCGCTATGCTCTCGGCGCCCGAGCTTAACCTCGTCTGGCTGCCGGGCGTGGTGGTGAGGTCTCGCAGGCACGAGCATCAGCACCAGCATCAGCATCAGCACCAGCACCAGCTCAGGCAGCAGCAGGCGCGCAGGCACCACCAGCGCGCTGCCGACCTCGACCTCATCGACTACCCGTATGTGGTGTACTGGCGCGCGCACGACCACCACGCGCCCATATACCCCCTCGTCATGGAGACCAGGTCCGTTTTCGATTGGTGTGATGTGTGCAGTGTGAGCTCGGGATATGTGTGGGTCCAGTGCTGCGGTCATATGGTTCGGAGCTTGTTTTGGACGGATCGATTTTCAGTGCGGGACGGTTTGTTGCAGTGACTGATGGGGTTTTTTTTTGGTTTGCGAGTTTTTTGTATGGAGGTTCGCTCTTTTATGATCTTGTGATGTGTTCGTTTTGATCGGGAACGGGGTTTGTGCGTTTCTGCGGAGGGGAGCGGTTTTAATTTCAGAATGTATGACTGACTCCGTTTTTTTTGCATCAATTAATTGTTTCAGTGTCTTCGTTTCGTTATTTGCGCAAACTGTGAACCATAATTTACATACGCAGTGTTTAAATGAAAATATTTTTGGAACTCATACCATGAAAACGCATCGTGTTGCAATAGTATCTTAACAGTTTTTCTACATTTTATCGTATAAAAAATGCAATTCATATCCGTTTTTTTTTCATTATTTTCTTATGAGTCATTCGCAAAACGTAGTAAGGGAGCAGACACTCCCACTTTTTCATGATACCTAGATACGCCCTAGTACATTTACATTATATGATGTACAATTTTTGGCGTTGGGGTGCATCGGATGCAGTTAGCAACAGCGTTTGTGAATCGTAACGATTTTCTTGTGTTGCTTATTTGAGTAGCAATTTAAATGTTATATTTTCATATTAGATAATAAAAAATATATATTATATAACAATAATTTACGGGAAACCAGTTTATTATTATATCAGTATGAAAATCATTACCGTTCGAAACATTAACAAATATATATTTTCGGCATTTTAGATAATGATGACGATTGCTAAATAATGCTTTAAATTTTGACGATTCGTTTGAAATTTCGCGTTTGATTCCATTAATTTACAATCAAATCGCACGTTTTGAACAGGGGATTGATTGATTTGAATGCAGCTAGTTGTGCTCATATGACATCGATCAAAACACAATCGCAACGTTAATTCATATTACGTTTTGTTTCTGATGCATTATTTGCGGATTCGAAAATTTTCCATTGTTCATTCACAATTCGATTTGCGTACAAATTACTGAATTAAAAACACGATTTGGACATTTGAACGACAATTTAATAGTCTTCTAATGTATAACGCAATGATGTATAATGTCAGCGTACAAGCGAACACATTTTGTATTCTTCTAAGTATTCTTTGTGGTAAAATCATGGTTGATTTTCCTCTTGCGTGCGACATTCGCAAATTATTTTAACTATGTACACCTGACTCGCGCTTTGACCCTGGCCGCACTTTGTTTCTTTCTCACAATAGTCATACTTTAAGAAAATTTACTTCTAAAGTTCTACACTGCTGGGCATGTGCATTATGTCACATATTAATGATTTTCATGAAGTTTCAATGACATGTGTGACCGACGAAGAATTCAGGAAACGTTCAGAATTATGAACACTCGTAGGCCCAGTTGGCGCCAATTACATAAATAATGTGGCATTTAACTTGAAAGTTGCTGCAGTTTATCGATGTGCCTCCCTATGGGAAGTTATGTGAGATTTATTACGGTTATTTTATGTTAATGTAAGTAACTTTGCAACAAAGTTGTGTGGACACTTAGTGAAACTATCGATAACTACTATCACCTTCAGGGTCGGCACACACACGTGTATGTACTTCGAACTTTTCCTATCGATAATTTTTGTCAAACTACTCTTGCGTTCGTGTTCCTCGTGTTTGCTACTTCTGCGACGGCGTCGAAGGTATGAGAACTTTAGTTCATTAACACCGGATACGAAGGCGTTTGTAGGTCTTCAGTCTATACTTAAAATTTTATTTTTAAACAAACCGTTAATGTTTCCTTTTCACATAAGCGTTTTGACTAAAAAATTTCAGCATTATATAAAAAATATCATAAATCGCCATTCCCTTGTACTGAATGAAACTAGATATTTTATAAAACGCCGATCCAGCACAATGAAGTGCTGAAACTATTAACCTTTCCCAAAGACCCCCAAATCCTACCATTTCCCCTTTTAAATTTCACATACCTACATTCCCATGCCCTTTACGAACTCGTTCTGCAATTTCAGACCCGACAAAAATCAGCTGACATCGACTGTGCGAATCGTGAAACTTCATAGTTTCATTGAGACATTTTTTTTAAATTTTTGATAAACGGCCTCAGTTTTAATCGTTCTCTAATCCCACGTCTATTTGCGTCACGCATTTAACCCGTTGACCCAACGACTTTTCTGGTTGGTCATTCGCCACTTATGAAACGAGTGACTCACGAAAACTCAAGCTCTACTTCGATCCGTATCAACGCGCCCATTACTCTTTTCCGATTTTCGAAACTTTAAAAATCGTTCGACGAAACAAAGGGACCGTACGTCAATTTGAGTAGATCGATTTTTTCGCCTTTGCACTGGCGTTTTATGACAGTTTCGATTTCGCGATGGGCTTTATCCTAGTTCGCCACACAGACCCTATTGTGTCGTAGGCTGCTTTTGCCGTAAAAATATAAATGAATTTGGGACCTTTCCCATGGTTCAGTCGTTGTGTTAGCTATTTAGGTCAGGTCCTTCGAGGTTACGCTTCTCTACACCTGCTCGTTCCCTTCCCTGAGGTACATTTTGGACTTTATACCCTACATCTTATTTCTTAAATCTGTCCTTTCATTTTTTTTTTCTATATTATATGGCATATTTTAAGAGGAAGAAACAATGATCTGTAACTTTTATAATTTAGAAGAGGCAGAAACGTGTCCTTATGTGTTCGACAACACGTCTATGAAACCAGGTTTGGGTATTTAGATAGTTTATCCGGCTGTTATCTGGCCGGATAGACCTGCTCAACCTATTCGAACTTCACCAACTTGGAAGGTCCGATTCAACCTTCGTTCGTCTGACTCCCACTCCCGACCCCATTCCTTCTTTCCTTCGGCCCTTGGCAAACCGGATTCCGAACCTCATCTTTTTTTGTTCGTGATCTGTTCTCAACTCAGCTCGGAGGTTTACTCTTCTGTCTTTTTTCAATTTCTTTTTTTCGAAACACGAAACCCCCAGACTGTGCTCGGTACAATACAGAGACGAGGACGAGGCCCTGAGCCCTTCTTGCACTCGCGCGACCGAACAAAGGATCCAACTTCAATATTATTACCTCGAATTTTATCGTTTTTACGTTCTTGCCGAATATACGAGTACTTGATAAAATCACATATGCCTACTTTCTGCTTTTCATGTCGAAATTGAAGATTTTTACGCGAGTACTAGGAATTTTTTTCGAGCTCTTTCCCCCGCACATCTGAAGTTTTCGTTTCCAATATAAATATTTTCGTCAGATCGTAGACAATGTTTCGTGTGCTTGTTGTACTTGAAAATTTTTTATGAATGTTTGTCGTGTACTTTTGTATTCTTTTAATATCCTTGTATGTTCGACGGAAAAAAGTACACAATGGTGAGTCGCAGAGAAAGCGCCAAGAACAAAGACTGTAGAAAGCGAACAAAGACGCGCGATCACGCTTGAAGAATGTCTCCGAAAACAAGAGAGAAAAGTGCGTGGAGACGTAACAGGATATCTCTTCATCCATACGTGCTTTCAATCTCCGTTTTTGGACAAAATCAAACCAGCGAGCTGCCACAAACGTCACACACACGACGACACAATGTCACGCTCAACACTCGATATCTGTTGTTGTTATGCAAGAAGTTAAGTAGTTCTGGGTCAAACGAAATCGAAAGTTACCGATGCGCGGCTGTTGTGTTGTTGTTCTTGTGTAATACGAACGCAACGCGTGTTGGTCGCTTTCTTGTAACGACTTTTGAGATGCCCGGTATTCATTCCTTTTATATGGACCACAGCATTGCAGAAAATTTCGGCGATAAATTTATGTAAAACATTTTAGTATATCGCGTTCTTGTAGTTATGCGCTTCTTTGTTTGTTCGAATGAATGTTGCGTTCCTTTCTCAAGAGCTTGTTTTATTATTCAAATCGAAGCATTCAATTCGTCGGGCGACCCACATATGCAAAAATCCAATGAAAGGCAATAATGGACCATCGTTCCCGTCTGGAGGTCAATCTCGATCATCTTGTATATGTTCTTTTTTTGAACTATCGACAAAAACGCTTCCTTATTAATGCTATGTCTAGCACCTCAATTAATTATTTGCTATGTTAATAAATATTTTTTTCTGGCGACTGTTATATCGTATTTTATTATTATTATATATACCGGTCTTTTGTATGAATATGTATGCGCAAAAATTCTTAAGGATTTTGGTATTTGCGGTCTTCGCAGAAGTGGTTTAGCTGGATGAAAAAGTTTTAGAGGTGTAGAAACTCCAGAGCGGAGAAACTGAAAGAAACTCGTTTATTATTCACCGAGGAGTAGACGCCGCTTCCTTTTGAAGCTTTTGGTCATTCCTTGAATATCTTCCACATTATGTTGTACGTTTCTCTTTTTTTTCGTGTTATTTTCGTATCGTTCATACGCTTCTTTTTCAATCGGCCTATTCTGCGTTCTTGACTTTCGAAAAGGCAGTTGTGCAACGCGTTGGCAGCATACGGCATTTCTAAACAATCGTAAACGTATGAACGAAGAGACCTTCGTTGAAAATGGTAGAAAAAATTCGAATGCACGTAAAACATCTCGTGTATAAAGTGCGCGCTTAATTAAAATTGACACGACGCTATTTCACCATCATCACCATGAATAATTGATAGTTTGACGATGGCGTCACTTACAACCATATATCGCAAGCGTGGATCAGCGCCATTGAAATCACTATATTATCGAGTCAGAAGCATAGCTCGTTTCGTTGATCATAATATTCTCACATTCTTTCGATTGACATATTACACTTTTGACCAATGAAATATTTGTTCTCATACACTCAAATGATTAGTTCGAAAATATTTGATCAATTCTTTATGTACATTTTTTTTAATTCAACCGTGTTTTGTTTTAGTTTTAATTTTTTAGCAACGATTATCAGTCATTGCTTATGATTCTCCAACAAAGCGACCCTCTCACGTACGAGGGCCCTTTCCCTTCGGTTTCCACTGAGCCGTTCCCTCATTCGAGCCAGTTGCCGACACGCAGCTGTTACCCGTGTTTCTACGCTTCTTTTTGTAGGACTTGTGTTTTGAATCTGTGCTGTCTGTCCCTGTGCCAACGCATTCTCGAACGATTTTGTACATATAATTTCGTCGCGTGGTTCGTTTTGGACCGTCTGGTCTTTGTACGGCGACGAGAGGAACGAACGAAACAAAAACTTCAGCTCACGAAATCAATACATATTCATAGCAGCGCGCTCGCCAGCCACCGGTTCATTCGTTCGTCGAATTGTATTTATTTTATTCATTTTTTTAAATCACGATTCGTCAAAAGGCTCGTGGAAAAAATAACGAAAGACGACTCGGCAATCGATTTGAATTCAACGCGCGCTTTTATAATATTTTTACAGTTCGTTTTGTTCCCAGGGAATTTTTCCACATATTCTTTCCCGGAGCCTAGCGGCGGTGTCGACCCTGATTGTGGTGTGAAATTTACATATCAAAGAAATCAATCTTTCGATTAAAAATGCACCTGCTCTTTTTGTTCGTTTGCGCTGCTAACGAAACTCGTTTTCTTCAACACAATGTCGCTTATAACGGAATCCATTTGGGGTGCTGCAAATGTATGAAAACAGCTGTCAGTGTTGAACTGGCGGCTAGAGTTCATCGTATTGTCGCACTTGAATATTGTACACCTTTCATAATTAAGTAATAAAAAAATATAAACGTCGGTTTGCCCGCCTCGTCTGATGAATGCTTTTTTTGCAAAATCACACGAGGATAAACACGGATCAACGACTTTGCTAATCCCACACGCAATTTACACGTCGTGTAATTGGCGTATCTTTTAGATTTTTATTGACGTTCGTTCAATTCAGGTTTGAAAGTGCGTTTCGTATATGTACATTCTCTTATACCGTTCGATGTCTTCTATCATCGTCATAATCATCATGTTCGTCATCTCTTGCATTCAAAAAATGGCACAGCCACACTTTCATCCCCACACGCATTTCATCGATGTTTCCCGACGCGTTTCATTTTACCATAATCGAGTGAACGCTTAACTCTACTTCTGCTTCTGACAGTTCTATTTATCATACGATCGATCATTTTTTCTTTGATTATTCCCTTTCTGGACCGCGAACGGAAAACGAATCGAAAATTCTTCGAATTGTTTCAACATTTACTTCGATTATCATTCGCACTTACATATTACTCGCAATTTTGTACACTCGACAAACAAACTGTCTTGCATATCGATCTAGTTATGGCTCATTGAACACTTAAATCGACCAAATACCAATTGTGGGTTGTATTAGGGTTAAAAAATACCCGACATTCCGACATAACAGCTCCAGTAATGTTCCCAATCAATTTCTACATCGCCCATACAAGCGCGACAGCCTTTCTAATCTAAAACGGATCGATTTACTAAATCTATACTTGCAAACGTCGATCGCATTCGTTTCCTTCAAATTCTCGCGTTTATGATAATGATTAAAACACTCAGCATAAATCAGCGTGAGTTAAGATAAGCGTCAATCGTCGCACGTGTTATTGTCCCGCGGAATAGGTTTTGTTTAGCAATCGGTCCAGCGACTGTCCACTGTGGTTATGTCGCGTCGACGATTTCGCCTCAACGTACCCTTTTATGCCTCCATAAATATGTATGTATTGTATAAATAAATTCGCATGTAGGAGATTTGCGGTCTCTCTCAAGGCGAGCTCGTTCTTTTTTCCATCTCGCCGGAGACGTCCATCGGCGGATAAAACACAGAAGAGTCGCGTTTCTGCATTATTTATGCGTCGTAATTGCGGCACGCATTAAGCCGCAATTCTCCTCAATGTTATAACAACGGTCGACTCTTGCGATCATCGCTTTTGACCGATCCAATCAAATTTGCAGCAAATGTGAAAGTGCGTGAATCGAAATGTCATTCAATATGCCCTTTGTAGTACGAAAATCGTTTTAATATTAGTGTGCGATGAATATTGCATAATCGTAACACGCACCCGATCTGTGAACAGAAACAATGAATCTTATTGACCTCCCAGTCAGGTTCACGAACTTGTTTTTCCAGATGCACCTATCTAGTATCAAACTAATCGTAAGTCATATGCGAGATTGTTGTTTGTTGCCTTGACTTTGACACGACTTACGGATGCGTTCGATTGTCAATGAAAATTTATGTTGAAATAGCTTTTATTTTCGTTAAATTTTCCGTTTTATTCGAGATCCGTACATGTTTTCCTTAGTTATTTGGAAGCGATTGCGCCATACACATACAAATTCGTTTTATTCGAGCGGAGAGCGATCGGTAATTCGTTACGATCATTTCATAAAACGTTTACATTTATCAAATGTATTCTCGACAGAATTTCATAATATAATTATTCCATTTGAAACCGGCGTCCCACGCACAACTATAAAAGGACTTCGCAAATCGCAACATAATAATGCCTACCCAGAATTCGGAAACTCGCCTCGAACGAACGGTCCCGGCCTTATTTAAACAAAAAGCATTTAACAGAATCGATGAATTTAATTAGAGCGAATAAAGCCGGCCATTAATCGTTCGAATATATTTTTGCGTATACGCCTGTGAATACATGTGAACCTTTTGAATGTGGCCACGGTCGTTCGCCGATTTCCCAACGGTTCCGATATCGATCTCTGGTTCTGCGGTTTTGCGCTGATTTATTTGCGGGTCTTTTTCAAAAACGCTGCACGAACGCATCAATAAATACACAGCGCATGTATATTGACAATGTGCAGTCGTTGGCCAACGGACGGCATCCTCTGCCCACGAAAGTTAGGTCGTCGTTCATTTTTATGAATCGCGTGATGCAAGAGGCTTTCGTTTATCTCGTTTGCAAAATCGCACTTGCCCAAAAACTCGGTTAGGCCTCGTGACATTTCGAACGGTTGATGTGTTTCGTTATGTTTTTTTTTTTTTGCCAATTTTTCGACGTGCACGTTGGTATTTTTGACAAATGTCAGTTGCTGACGGATAAATTGATAAATTTTCACATTTTTAATGAAGCTTTTAATTTTTTTTATACGAAATAATGTTTTTTAACAGTGAACCAACGCTCGGGAGTCGAAGTTTCGGACCATCTGTTGTCTCTGAATCAAAATCGACCTCTTTCACCGGCAGAACCTTATTTATGGCGGACTCGTTGCGTTTTCTCTTTTTTTTATGAATTGCTTGTCTTCGACAGCGAAAATAATTTTTATGTATTGTATAATACAATCGGTGCGATCTCGAAATTCGCGGTCGTGTAATTTTTTTGGATTCGATTCGAGCTGCCCAGTTGTGTCTCTCGGGTAACCTTATACCTCGACTTTCCGATTGTGAATTCAGCCTTGTTCAGATTTTTTCGTGCGTTTTTAGGAAAACGATTTCGCGAATATGTACTCCACACTGTTGAAAATGTAAAGCGTATATTTGCAGATCGGTATTGTGCAACGTTTGCGCCCTTCACCGTTCATTTAACTTTTGCCTGATGCCAAACGAAGGGAAGTAGGGGAAACGTTGCTAATTAACTGCTTGATTATGAATAGATAGTATTTTACTGTGGTTTTTGCATGAGAGCAATAACTGTTGATCGAACTGTACCGCTAACAATTGGTTCTGCCACTAGTTCATTATGTAGTAAATTCGCTATGTTTTATTATTATGCAATAAATTATAAAATTATAGAATTTAATACATTTCGCTATCGTAAATTTTGATCGGAAAAATTCGCATATATTTTATTATGAAATTTTATCAATACTTTTCATCGCGTACGTAAATGCCGCGCTGTTTTTCGTCTATGCCAAGACACGCCAATGTGACGCAAATCGAATACATTTTCTTCTATGCATATAAAAATAATACGCAATGTCGTAATTTGGTTACATTTTCTCGCCAAAATTATATATTCAGCGGCTGGTGATAGTGAAACGTGTCAACATTGACCTTATGAAAATATGGTGTAAAATTAAATCGTGCTACTACGTTGATACAACTTTCGTTATAGGTTATTATCATTAATAATAACAGATGATTATAAAAACAAAATTAATATAAATATCATAATTAGCAATACAAATTATGTTAACTAAACGAATAGAGATGAACTGGTCAAAATTTATACGCCACGACTATCTGCAAGATTCATTACTTTTCTGCTCACCATTATTATCAAAGATAAACGTGAAAGTGTATCAACAAAGTTAAACTACCAACATTTCGTTGAATTTATACAAAAATTTCGCCTCCCGCGCGATAAATACAGCGTACGCCCGGAGGCCGAGAGAAACGCGATTTATGGCGGCGCTAATGATATATAAATCGCCAACATTGGGTGCAATTAAAACGCAAAAACAATCAATCTCTCACAATCGGTCAATTAGCACTTGCTACCAGCGTACGCCCGGTCACGGCTTCATACTGTTTCGCTTTAAATTGCAAATATCTCGGGCGTCGATTTCGCTGATCGAACGCCACCGCAGAATAGATACTGTTCTTGCGCTTTTTTTTGCGGTACAGAATCGATCGGAAACGTGTTACTTTGTAGCTTTGCGCCGTTTCCAAAAGTGAAACGATCTGGATTGGTTATTTTTCGTAATGCAAATAAATTTATTGTTCATTGATAGTAAATGTATAGGTAATCGTTATTTTCATATTTAACCAATCTAATTTCTGTTACGTTTACGATTTTTTTGATGTCTTTTTGAAAATTATTGTTAAATTTTATCCATTGCCAAATGATCTTAGAAGAATGGTCACTCATTGGGGCTACCATTTCATAACTAAAATGAAGATACATAAATATATTCTTTTTTATAATAGTTCAATCTGTTCTTTTATAGTTTTTCATTTGTCATATCTTACTCATCAAACCGATAATTGCTCAACATTTCATTTAACCTCAACAATTAAAAATTAAATAATTTCATTTACCCAAAACGATAATAACAAGTCCCACCCACAGTGTATTGAACCTGATTTATATACATACATTTAAAAAAAAACATTAAACACACTCACATTTTTTAATCACACCATTAAATTTAATTATCCAGTATCGCAAGTCCGAAAGTGTGCGGAAACCATTCTCCGAACCGGACCGAACTGGTTCGCAACATTTCCGAACGCAACTACCAACACCGACAATCGAAGGGTCATCACCGTTTTATATTATTTTCTCGAGTTCTCGAATGTCGAGACCGAGACATTCGCCCGTGCGAACGTTCACCGGCACTTGTCGGAAACGTGTCTCCGACGGAGCGCGACGCGGCCAATTGACCGGATCAATTCTCGACGTCTGCGAAGACCGTCCACCAATTGGCTTTAATTGTGGTGCTTTCAATTCGTCGGCTCTCGGAATCGACGTAATGCAGCCGAAGACGGCTGACGGATGTCGAGGAACTCTTGCGCAATTTGGCCGCTAAAAAACCGTCCGGTTTGGATGGGAATCGAATTTCGCTTCGGCAAAAGACGGATTAGTTTGTTGTCAGTCGAGTAGTTGGCGTTTCTTTCGAACATGTGATTGCCGTTTTTTATCTTCGTTATAATGTCGCAGTGGTGAAAGATAGCGATATGGGGTACTCGGATGAACCGGTTTTCTGGTTTAATCTACGTGTATACTTGGAGTTAATCCTGATTACTGGTGTCCTATATTTTTGTTTTTTTTTTTTTTAAAGTTTTAATAAAAATGAAATTAAAACTATTTTTTTCAATTATACCTCTCTAATTGATAACAATGATTCACGTATTGATAAGATTTGATGAATAACGTGTTTCATTTATCTTTTTTTCTCAAACATTATTACTTTCATTCAAATGTTTTGATATTCGTTGCATCAATCATATATCGAATATATCGCGTTACAGATAATCCGAATTAATCGGAATTTTGATTAACACCAATATCTCACCGGTTTTCCTAAAAATAGATAAACCCGAGGCGGATAAGATAAGTTAACCCGTTTGCGTCTGTGTCGGCTCCGTGACGTTGACGTCGCGTCACGCGGCATTGGCGCCGTCGTGTTGCTAATCGACGTTGCGAAACTCGATTACGAAGCGCCTCCTCAAGTTTTGACCTCTTTGTCACCGTCGTCCAACATCCACGACTTCATTACGAAGCCCCGGGGCAAATTGAACTGAGAACTTCCTCCTGGAGCGCATAAATCTAGACTCGGCGAGATATATCCGCTATTTTGGTCGCCGTCGCTCCTGATACGTTTCCTCGGTTCGACTTTATTCAATTTAACCCGAGGGACCGGGTAGTCCGTTTTAATACGGTTTCTTCTCTTCCTCCCGCTTTCGGCTTCGTGGCGTGATTAAATGTTGCTTTTAGTTCGAGGATTATTGTGGGTTTTTTTTTCGGAAAAAGTTGGAGTTGTTCGAATTTTTTATATTATTTTGGTTCCTAATATGATTAGGGATACTAGATAAAAAAAATTATAAGTAGGAGTACAAATTGATTCATTTTGATAAATCAGGAGAATTGTGTATTTTTTTTAATTCGTGTAATTTTGAAATGAATCAAATGAATACTATGTTTTTTATTCGAAAAAAAGACATGTTCTCCTTTCGAATACCATATAGTAAACCTATATATGATCGAACTTTCGATCTTTCAATGCTAAATCGAAAGAAAATTAGTTAAATTTGATTGTTCAAATACGAATTCAATCGACATGATTAACATTATTCATATTCACTTCGCATTTTAATATATGTGACCTTTTACTTCGAATGTCCCACATACAATATATATAAGGTCTTTCAATAGAGGCGCTCGATTTTTTTTAGGTTATAGCAACCATGTTGTTAAAGTAACGTCTGTCAAATTTAGTGTCAATTGTTAAATAGCGTACGGCAAATCACCATTGAGGATCACAGCGTTAAACAACGCATGAAAATCATCAAGTTTTACTGTACACTAGCGTATTGTAGCTTTCATCTCAAAATAGCGCCAGATCGAATCTTAAAACGGTTTTAATGATACAAAAACCTTCCCCGACGCGCAATCACATATCAACAAAATTTCACAACACCCACACATATTTATTTATACAAAACATTTCAAAATCGAGCGTCCCCATTGAAAGACCCAACACAAACCGCCTATTTCAATTCCGAAGACCGAACCGTGAATCATCATCGCGAATACGCGCGCCGATCATTCCGCGCACGGACCATCTGCACAATTTCAGCACCGAGCCTCTAATGAAACACTTGCACAACAGAGCGGCATTCATTGCACGCTCGAAGCTCGTCTGCAAACAGCGGGCCGCCATTTGTACGAGAACGAGCCTCTTCGCGCTCTTATCTCCCGCTAATCGCACGGTGGCCATTGCGATTGTTGTTGCAAGAAGTGGTAGTGGTAGCGAGCGGCATCATCGCGGCGAACGGTGCCAATGTTAAGGCCGGGGCTGTTATGCAACCGGTCCGTTTGAATTGTGCACGTCGGGTCGTGTTTTGTGTCGGATTTGTGTGTGTGTGTTGTCCGATCGTTGCGATGGGATTGTTGATGTCGTCGGCTTCCGCGTTTGTGCTTGTTAGGGTCGTAGGGATCGTTTTGTTGCGGGTTTCGATCGGTGTGATTGTTCGGATGTTGGATGTGTAATTGAAGTTGTTGTCGGTGCCGTTTGTGATGGTTCGGGTTGAAGGGATGTGTGTTTTGTTGATTTTTCCGATTCTTTGGATTGTTATATTGATTTGATTTTTTCTCTTGTTTCAGGTATGTTGCTACTGTTTTTCAAAGTGATTGTGTGAGTGTGTTGGTGATATGGTAAGCCTCATTGAGTTCGACTTATAATGAATTTCGTTTCAAATAATTAAACTACATTTTTTTAATTATGGTAAATAAATCGTGATGTTATTTTCACAAGTTGATGATATTTTGCATGCTATTGTAATGAATATAAACAATTATGCGAATACAGTATTTTTTATATATTCTAAGAAGTGTAATTAATAGTTACGTCTTATAATTACGTTAACCTTCGTAATCAACAATTACTATTATAGAATCTGTTTCTATGCGGTGGCTACCTTTGATTTCTAAACACCAAATGAAAGAGAACGTTAAAACATCATGTAACTTTTTTTATCTTCCTTTTAATTATTTCAAATAACGCAATATTGTCTTTCGTAATTAATGGTCATTTTATGTTAATACAAGGACATAGTAAAATTTTTAATTCTATTGAAATTGTGATATAAGCATATTATTTATGCGATCATTATGCGGGAAATAATTGCGTACGCCCATTTTCTTAAGAGTACGTGCCAATACAAGAAAAAAACCTTACACATTCGGAATATTTAATCGATATCGAGTCTCAATAAAATAATTAGTTTGTCGATTTCGAGAGAATGCCGATTCTTTCGGCTCCCCGAGAGCGGTTAAACTTGAACGCGCACGATATCAATCTATGTAAATGGATCAGTGAGTCAATAGTTGATTCAGTAATGTGCCAATTCCCTTATCAGAACCGAGCGAATCACCTACCATTTAACAGCAAATATACGACACACCTCGAAGCGTTTCAATTCCCTAAAAGGAACGAACGCATTCGAAAGTCACGTTTGCTTTATACACGGTCAGATTTGACCCGTACCCACTTCAAACAAGTGTCATTCGATGATCCAACGTTCGTGTCTAAAAAACGAAAACTCCCCTACTCGTGCTCCGAATGGCACATGCACACCCATAATGACCCACCGACAATGGACTTCATATAAAAAACGGATCGTATGCTTCACACTTTCGAGAGGGTGTCAGGACAATCACCCCTCGCGATCAGCTGTTCGACCCCGCTTTATGCAATCTATCGATCGAGATTCTCCTCAACGTCGGTCTCACCTTGGTTGTCTTTCGTCGTCATCGAAAGGCAGTCATGGCCTTCGTTTCACCTGCGGCTGTGCGTAAGATCGTGAATAATTCACGCACATTCAACAATGAAATTTTGTTAATTGGTTGTGATCCGCAGCGTGATATGTCCCGCAGTGGATCGAATTCCGCTATGGGGGTTGAAAAAAGCAGTCGCTTTTTATCGATTGTGCGTTTTCCCCGCACGGCACGAGCTCGAATTAAGCTCGATCGTCCCCCATTCGCCAAAACAGTATTATGAGGTCCGTAATTGTTATTATTTGTCTTGTGTGAGGATTGAAAAAAATCGCAAAGGGATAGCTAGGGTCGCCATTACGCTAATGTTACTTTCGCGTGCCCTATAGAAAACGTTCGCTAGTGAACATTTATTTCTAAGTAAATACTTCCCACCTAATTTCTTTCTCTCGAGGTCATTACGCTCTCTTTCTCTGATGAATGGAGCTCATCTCGCTTTCTTTGAACTCCTACGGCGCGTGTGTATTCTGTTTTGTAATGGGAATATAATGACATAATACAAGCCTCTCTCTTTCTCTGCATCTCGCTCGTTCCTACCGTCGAAATTAACGCAGTCTTCTTTCGTTTTTCCGTCGAATGCACTCAGAATGTTTCCGAAATTCTGGCCTCGGATCGGTTTAACGGACACTTTCGAAAACGTTCATTAGCAGACGGGCAAACATGGACCCTCGACTCCGCGTGTTTGCTTTATCCAGAGAGCTTGTGCGTCAAGTCAAATATAATTTGAAAGAGCATGTGCAGCTGCATTCATATGCGATCGGTCTCGGTGTATATTTTACGCGCATACTAAAGTTCTAAATCCGGCCCCGTTAAATTTAACAAGATCAAAACTCGCGCGGTTGCCGCTGCTAATGCTTCCACTGCCGCGAAGAAGTTTATGTTCTATTATAATTAAGTATGTACATTTTCGCATATTTCCTCGGTTTGAAATTTAGTTTTGATGCTTGGTATTCTTATCGTGTTTGCCTTTTTTTATTATTCATTGCGGCGTATTAAAAATAATTTTCCTGTATGTGCGGTCTCGTCATCGTTTTGATGGTAGACAATGTAATGTAATAACGTAATTTCTAAGTAAATTGACGACGAAACACGTATATGCCGTGTGATATACTATAAGATGTTTATTTACCGTCAACACGTACGCAAAAGATACATTTTGCAATCTTGGCACATAATATTGCGACCTTTCGAATGCATGCCTCCAAAATATAATAATGTAGCTTACCTTTTGTTCCATTATCTGTTGACTAATGAAATGACAATAAACTCCGAGTATTTTTTTTAAGTATGTACTCATGTACTTTACAAATGATACGTTATTTGACAAGCGACAAGTCGCTGAGAAATTGATATTATGAAACACTATATTTTGTCATATCACAATGAGTATATTTGGCAATAATTTTGAAAGATTAATTTAAATACAATGTTAAACTCATTCGGGGTATTCATTATTCGCTGTCGATGATAGTGAATGTAGTTTCGAGTATTCGTAACGGTTTCATTGTCATAAAATCAATAACGTTTTTATTTTTCATAAAGTGGTTAGTAAAATTATTGCAAATCAAATTGACACATTCCAAAGCTAATTCAAAAAATTTCGTGTTAAATGTAGGCGACTCGCCAATTCCTACTAACTCTTTTTTTTTTGTACAACTACTGGCCACTGTCGTCACGGCCAATTTGATGTAATTAAGATCGTTGCCCGGCAGGTGATTTGAACTCATATTTTTTTGAACCTAAGTTCGATTCGATCAAAGAATTTTACGCAATCCAAACCAACGTTGTATGTACGTACAAAATATACTTTTCGGTCGCGTGCGGCGAACGGCACGCGTTTTACTGGCGCTAGTTCAGTTTTATGTGTTCAATATTACTATAGAATATTATAGAACACCTTTCGAATAGTTTCGAAACCGGACATTATATTATATTAAAATTTTTGTCGGTCGCTGACATTTCAGCGCCGGGTCTATGAATCAACTTTACCTCAACACACTCGCGTATCCACCGGTGTGCGGTTTCATGTCTTGCAAAACCTACAATTTTTTCGGTTCTTATGATTAATCCGCGATAAATGTTCAGGAGTTTGCTGGTTTGTATTTTTGAAATTTTCAATGTTTTTCCAGACGTGTTCAGGTTTCGCAACGACGCGCACGTGTGCAGTTGCGTTTACTGGTTATTTGCGTTCAGTCAATTATTTTCAAGTGCATTTCGAATGCTGCGTCTTCAGGGTCAGCGTTGCAATCGTCGTTTCTCGTGAATGTTGAAATTGAGTTCTGTCATTTTTACCGCCACAGTCTTCTTTGAAACGAAATATTTCATTAGTCGCTGCCAGAAATTTTGCTGTTATACCTAGGTTTTTGTGCAGGTATAAACTACCCTCAAGTGTCATAAAAATTTATGATTTTATCGTTTCGTAAAGATTCGTTTCCTGAATGTTGTACAATTTCATATTTTTTTTACAGTACATTCCTGATTTTTTTTCTAGATGTCATAAATATGTCGCTTTTGTTTGTTCTGCATTAACTGCATTGGTCTCCTATATTTAGAGCGAACGACGCGTGCTATAAATGTCCATATGGTTGTTGAAATGTAAACGACGCATTCTCTTTTCATATTCATTGACGTTCCGTAATTTCGTTTATAATTTTATTAAATTCGAAATGCCGCTAGACCCCAAACTCAGACACATCTTTTTCACATGTTTCTCAGGAACGCACCCGGTGCATCCTTCGCGTTTTTTTTTTTTTAGAACTGTCAAAATCCGGTTCTTACTCGGGAACTCGGCACACGAAAATATATCGGCAACACCGACCCAAATGTCGACGGCGAACTTTTGTCGAGTTTTTCGACATCGTCGGCAGCAACGGAACAACACAAGCAACAACAACACAACCACCGTTCGTAAGGTTGACAGCGAGCGCACTCACAAGGCCTACATAGGGTGAATGCACTGGCGCGGGATTTTTCTACCTGGCTTCGCCAAAGGGCCTCCCTTCCCCAATACGAGCGTGAGCTCGAACTTGAGATTCTCAAAATGCTAAGCGTCGAGTTTCGTGTGATTATGCTTCGAATGGTCCATGTGAATTTTCAGATTTTTCATATGAAATTTTCCAATTGTAATATTTATCAAATGCATATAAAATTTATTTGCACTTCACTATATCCGCTTCAGATAGAGAAATATGACATATACGCATTGTTATACAAGACCGCAGCATATTTTATGAATGATATTACACATACGTGACTCCAATCGTGCAAATACGTTGCAAAAACCCTTATCTTACTGCATACTCGATCCTCCAGTTGAGGTATATGCCCCGGCCATATGTGGTGAATATTCTGAAGGATTGTGTGTTCGGTCGTCGTCGCGGTAATTTATTCCGGCAAAAAAGCAGTTTTGACCGGCCTTCACCAGTCGACCAAGCAGTCGGACGACCATTTCAGACGGAACATGTTGGAGAGTCTCTGGTGTAAAGCCTCCGGTGCCACAGGTAACACACTGTAGGCTCTCCTTTGCACTACGTAAATGTACGAATGCGCGCGCACGCATCGCATTCAACGAAAGGTTCCCTGCTTCGGTGCCCTTTTGCCTTCCTTGAAGTTTTCGGCTCGGAAATATTTATTTTTTCGATTTATGTGAATGATTTTGCGGCTCACAATCAATTGGATGGTTATGCTATTGGGAATTGAGTTATTATATTTTCATATTTTTTCTGAAATGAAAATTGTTACTTAGGCCCCGTACGCACTTGCGATTTGTAGTCGCGCGATTTTTTGGTAATAATGGACAGATTGATAGATTCTCTGGAGAATTTTTCTGAAAATCCATCAATCCGTCCATTGTTACCAAAAAATCGCGCGACTACAAATCGCAAGTGCGCGCCTGGTCGTATTGATATAGATATTTCAGTACAAATACGTAATTTTATTTTTTCGTCAAAATAGTTTTAAAGAAAATCAGAATAGTTTTCTATTTATATTTCTTTCTGTATATATTCGATAATGTCGTAAGATCTCCTTAATAAATTTTATTTTTATTATTTGCTATGAATAGAAATTGAATACAATATAAAGTATCTTTTTGTACCGTTATGTATTTTTTCTCTTTATAACCACCCCCTACTGGGATCAAAAATATCTTTCATTTTTTCCTTGCTCATTTTTTTTTTATTGTTGAGCATCAATTCTGTACAAAAGTTAACAAATATTTTTTTTTAATATACTTGTTCTGTATATCATATCACGCCATGAGCTACAGTTAACAGTTGATATTATTTCAACAAATTAAAAAAAAATTTTGAACTTGTATCAGCACCGAACGATCACGTTTTGTTTCAGTACGATGATCATACACAAAAATATTCACATACGAAAGCAATGGAACGGATTCATTACCGTTCGTTCATACGAAAATATTTCGAGGGGAACGATAATCCGACGAGTGCAGTGAGAATCATGCACGCGTTTTCGAAATATAATATAACTCATTGTACGAAATCATCGAATTCGTCATTGCGATAAAACAGTGCGAATCCCGACAAGCATTTCCCTTGAACACGAACGACGCCTGAACATTCTATCCAATCTATTACAGCGATGCAGCTACATTAGTGGTTGTTGATTTTTTTTCATAATTTTTATGTCACTGCAAGCACTAGCAATGACATTTTTCTCACGCTGGGAGACTTGTGTGTCGGCTCGTATAAATAGAAGCGTATCTGCTCCACTCTCAGAGGAGATATACTCTGTAGGGGGGAAGCTACAGAAGATCCATTCTGTCTCTTGATGGAACATCTGCAAAAGTGGCTTCTGCCAGACGCCCATATATCGACTAACTTTTTTTGTATAAATCACTACGAATATTTTGAGATTTATCGTGTTGAATTTATATTTTTTCAACGTTCATTACGCACGGTCTGTTCTTTTTGTTCTAGGAAAGTTGATAGTGTTTTAACACGATAGCGATATCTACGCTCTTTGTACGCGATAGATATCAAATATATGAAACATACTGTTTTTTTTCTTTGCGTATATAAAACAATATCTGCGGTTATTCGAGTCATGTTTGACAATATGTATAGCAAAATTGATTTGTTTTCGAGATTTGTAAATCCACGAGCGCGTGTGTTGTTTTTGTCGATTCTCATCAAAGATAATTCATTTGCATAACGACAATATTGAATGTTTCTAATCTTATACTTTATTTTGAAACGTGATTAAATGCTCTTTCACTTCCACGTGCAAGTGATAAAACAAACCGATAATTCAAACGATAATACAATAACATGCACCTTCAATAAAAAAAAAAATTCAATATCGACTCGTATACGATATCAACATTTCGATTAACCGATCGCTATCTCTTATCACACAAAACCAACCCAAACTGACGATTCCTACGAAATTTTTTCATTCGAATTTCTCGAAACTACAAAATATCCCCGAGCCCAAAAACCACGCACAAAAGCGACGAACCGACCAACCCGACTCCCCTTTTTTTCCCGCTCGGTTCTCGGCAACGTTCGCGGCCCGCACCCGACAACAGTGCGGCCCAACGTTCGCCGGACGTCCCTCCCGCCTCTCTCGAGCGCTCGGCTTTATCCGCGGCTAGTCTAACGCGGCCCGCGAGCCAGGCCCGTTGTGTGCTCGTCGGCCAACTTTCAGCACGACCCTCTCGCTCCAAGCGCGGCCTTCTCGCTCGCACTCGCTACCCGAGGAGGCTTCGACGGCGAAAAGCGCTCATGGAATACGCGCTTCCGTCCGACGATTGCTCACGGTGTGTGTCTTTTGTGCTCGATCCTCCGCGTGCGGGGTGCTTCGAAAGTTTCGCGAATAACACGTGGCTTTTTTGCGATGTCTTTGTGTTTCTGGTGATTTTCGCTTTGTGTTTATCGGCGGTTCTTCGATAGCGCAACTTTTTCGTATTCGTGACCCGTTTTATGTAATGCGAACGATTGAAATTCGTTAAAATGTTTACGGGTAAATATTATCGCGAGCACTTCTGCATAATTCAGGAAACGTAACCGCGCGTTCTCACGATATTTCTTAGAATGCTGTCGCTACCCACTCATTCATGAGTCACGTTAAGTGTAGGAAAATTATAAACGGTCAGTGCACGATTGATAAACGTTTACTTATCGGAGACCGATGCCTTCTCAGTGTAATGGATGTGTGCGCTTTGTAGGAATACACTTAAATCGTCTCTTTTTTATATTTTCAATTGGATACATCCAATTAACGCGTCGCGTCATGCGATCGCATGGCAACTCGAGTGTTTATTTGCTTAATTAGTACTATCGTGTTGTTCAGTCTTTCTCTATTTTAGAGGTCGCTTTGTTTATTTTTTCGTTTAGACACCTATTTTGTGGAATATTGTGCGAACGCATCGAAACTTCAATAAAATAACCCAAAAAGTGCGCCAAATTCGTAATCTGTTATTATTATTATTATTATTATTTTAATCAATAGTTTCTATTTGTTTCATTTCCAATTCATATGACGAATTCAACAAGTATCTATTATTATTCAATTCAAAATAAATACTAATGGTCACAGCCACGTGTTCGTCGAATTTTTCTCAAGTCATCGGACTTTTTGAACGCGCGGTTATTTTTCGCCGAAAACTACTGTATAGTAGTAGTAACCGGAACGAAAGGGTGGGGGATCGAAACACCGATAAAGTTTGAGCACCGCTGAATATTACTCATACTCAATTCATTCATTCGTCCACAGTTCGTCCAGTGCACGCGTATCACATACACACCAGTCGAATACAGTGAATGAAGAGTGACAAAACACAAAAAGTGCGTGTGAATATATCAATATAGGGAAATACATGACGTTTTTGTGAAGTTTCTTTTGGATCGTATTGTTGGAATTTACAAGAGAAACATTTCGGATGCCTCATTACAAGTGCCAGGAACAGGCAGATGTCGACTTGTGGACGCACGTCTTTCAGATGGCGATCAACAAGCGAAGGTACATTTGTGAATTGTTGAATTTACTCATCGCCAATCGTTGATTTGCGATTCGTCATCGACCGAAATGTCATTTCGTTGCGGCTAAGTATTGTCACGTCAGTGTCCGTTCGTCGCATGTGAATGCCAGTGTCAGTGAGCGTGTCGGTTTTTTTTTACGTTCGTATTATTATGATATTGACATTTATGTTTTTAATTGAATTAAGCGTGTCGTATGTCCGGGGGATTCCCGTTATGTGTGTATGTGTCAAGATTCGTTGAACGTTTGATTCATCGACGTGCGTCAGTAATAAAAACGGAATTCGCCTTTCTATTTTTCGTACGTATATAAATTTTGTTAGTGAGCCTTTTCATTCATGGAGGCTGTGCGATTCTGCGTTACGTAAACGTTCGGACGTTTTTATTTATACAAAATGTTTTCGTGAAAGTGACTTTTTCATTAACGATTTCTTAATGTCACCGCAGATTGATTTTTGATGTCAAAATCGGTGGCAGTGAAAGGATCTGTCAGATGACAATTGCTCAAAATGTCAAATTGTTATATTTATCTTGATCGGAAACAATTGTACGTTTTAGAAATAAAACGATTATATATATAGTCGCTTATTTCGACATTTGCTAATTTTTATATTTGAACTTTGTTTCGTGTCGAAATTGAACCCGTGCATTGATCATATGCAATCGTCTCGTATTGTTGAATTGAGGATATGTGTGGGTTGTCGTATAATATCCACACAATTATTTTTTTTATATTTTAAGCTTCAAATGTTGCCATGCAATTCATCGTTACACGCTCGACGAATCCGATTTCTTAACATCTGATTTTACACATACACACACATACCGTTTAAAACAGTTTCTAAACACAATTCGCGAACTATACACTCATAGCAACTTTCAAAATGCGGCCGCAAATCGAATTGACAACACCAACCGACATCGATGTGACAAAACGTCCGGTCGATTCCCACCAAAATATCTTACAATTCCCTTCTCGCCCTTTACCACCGACCTTTTATCCTCTTCACGAGTAATATCTGTGCAGTGAAATCGTTTCTCACGCGTTCACGCATTTCGAAACGTTTCACGGTCAGGAGCGAGAGCAGTTCGCTCTCGAAAGACGCCTCTGACGAAACTGGTAAAGACCTCGATATCATAACTCGTAAATAAAACACTTTTATGCCGGTCACCCATTGGACGGCTCTCAAATGGTAAAAGCTTCGACATTACCGGCCAATTGGACACGCTCCGAAAGCGCGAAAGTTCAACAGACCCTCGATAATTAATTTTTTTTCGTGAATTTTGCAATCGTATGATGTAAATGTATTAATTGATACTCAATCGGAACGAATAGTTGATAATATCGTAGAATTGTAAACGTGCCATTATTTATTTTGAAACTTTCATTAATTCAATATTACAAAAGTAATGAATAGCATTGTCGACGACACGATCAAACCCACCGAATATGCGATTACACAAATATATATTATTGATTTCACTTTATCCGATTTTCAACAGCATGTGCAATATTTGATCGATCGTGTGCAAATTATATATGAAACAATGAAACTGTAAGAAAATCCACTTTTAACTTGTTTACCCTTTTCGGAAAGTTGAAACCGAACCGCGGCGCCAACTTTTCCCATTACTCAATTGTAGAAAATGGATTTTATTAATCTCGTCGTTGGTGCAATATTTATTTGATTCGTCTCGCGATTTAATTAATACTTCGACCTTTGGGCGTTCGCAGTGCGAGAGTTTCGCGCACTTTGATATACAGCTTTCGTTACTTGATTTAATTAATCGGTCCGAAAGAGGTTTCGCGTTTTATGTATTGTCGAATTGCTTGTTTTATGATGGCTGTTGATTGTGACAGGTAATAATGGGAATTCGAAGGCCTCCGGTTGATGTGAATATTCGTTGATTAATTCGTGTATCATTGTATAAAACTACCGAAATTTTTTTTTTTATTTGTATATTTTTTTAATACGTTCTGTACTGTTTTGTGATTCTACATCATTTTAATATATAAATTGTATAGAATGGTTATGTTTGGGATTTATTTTTTTAATATTTATGACGAATCGATTAAACGTACAATTTTTACGAGTATTGTATGATATCAGCAAAATTCACGACTTCATTATCATTCGCACCGGTTATCAGTTACCTAATTCCGAAACAAGCTGTTTTTTTAACGAATCGATAACGACCAGATGCAATCTACGAACACATTCGAAAAGTCGACCGGCACGACAGCCTACTTTCGATCGAATTTCCACGAAAATTTTTCAACACACTTACGTCATTCTCAAATTCCCGCGTAGGGGGAAAATTTCGTTTCGGGGTCGTTTACCCGCCCCTTTTTCCACCGCAGAAATTCGTTTCGTCGGCCGCCAATAATGTGTCGTCGTTATTTTCGTGACCGCGATTGCGTGACCTCACCTGTCGAGATAAGGCTTTCTTTGTTTTTAAATTGACGCCCTTTTTTCGCCGTTCGGTCGGGACGGGCTCTTTTTCTTTTTGTACACTCGTAAAAACCTCTTTATTGCCGCCCTCCGGCCTCTGGGTGTGGTTTTCCAAGAAGCGTTGTGAAAAGTCGGGCCGTTCGTGTGATGTGTGTGGCGGCGTTTGTTAATTTGAAACTCGTAATTTTGACCGTAAAATGAGATGATGTCGATTTTCGTTTAAATGGGTTGAAAATTTAAGATTCGTGCGAAATTAGTTTTAAAATCGCTTTGAATTTTCATCATTATTAACTATTTATATCTTCTGGGTGAAGATCTTTCCAATTTTTTCTATCGTAATCGACTCTCGTCTAATTCACTTCATATATTTATTTTTTTTACAATTAGTTACCATTTCAGTATGTACTTCACTTATCTTTCCTCCATATTTGAATTGTTATAAATGATATAATTAGTTTTATAAAAAAAAATCTAGATTTTGCAATGTGATTTGTATGAATTAATATAAAAATTAATTTTTGAACCAAAACA
This sequence comes from Hydropsyche betteni, assembly GCA_028571205.2. Taxonomy (NCBI): domain Eukaryota; kingdom Metazoa; phylum Arthropoda; class Insecta; order Trichoptera; family Hydropsychidae; genus Hydropsyche; species Hydropsyche betteni. The sequence continues at coordinate 325,712 of JAOXNN020000073.1, read as the reverse complement.
TCCTATGTCAAAGTCTTATTTTTTACATCACAAAAATTTTTTGTCTAATATATTATACATCAGTTGACAGTTTCGTGCGATTTACCACAAATCTTCTGAGTCGGTGGTTGTGAATTTTTAATTTATACCCTTATATAGTAATATATCACTGTATGGAATGTATTTAGAATCGTGCAAATTATAGATGTGGACTCGCTTTTGTTTATAAACAGACGATTTGTATGCGAGAACGTAACCGTAATTCTGTCTAGCATATAAGTTATGCCCCGGAAAAAAGTTGACATTGACTTAGGTAATATCATCGTGTGCTAAAGCGCACTTTTATCATATCTCGGTCGTTGGAAAATGTTGCTGATTTCAAGGATTTTTCGAAACGACAAGCATCTGGACGTATTGTAATTTGGTTGTTACGTAAAGGTGTTCGACGGCTAGGAAGATTTATCGCTCCACTAATTGTGAACCGTTAATATTATTTGTCTAATTATGTCTGGCGTTTGACTCGAGTGGGTATTTCGGTGGCTGTCAGATTAATCTAGATTTTTTTTTAAATAATTTAAATATTTGGCGATTTATTTTAAAGTTTCGATTGGTAATTTCTGTTGCTGACAAAACGACGTAGCGCTTATGAACCGTGTATATTGATATTCTAAATGTCATCGAGTTCGTAAAATTTTATGTCTGCCGTGTCATTGACAGCGTTAATTGAGACAAAATCTAAATAAAAAATTTACCAAATTAACTTAAATGTAAATGTATTTAAATAATTTATGTTTTCCTTTCGTACATTTATATATTCAAATTAAAAATTCAAGGTTTCGAAAGTTAAAACCAGAGGATCCGCAATTTCCAACCCCTCGAGATTCGAACGCGAATTGAGAGCGCTACAACATATGCGCATATGATTCACGCATTTCATCGCGCCATGATTAAAAAACTAATTAAATATTTAGAATTTTCAACCCCATACAAAAATATCGCACGGTCTGTTGAACTCCCCAACTTTTTTCCGTTTTGTTTTCCGTTCAGCATGCGATACGTTCCGCACTAGCGTTATATGTTTTTATTTTAATTGAATTTAATGTGCGCGCGTGATACGTGTTATTACGCGACCCAATCATCCTAATTCATTGACGGCATATTTCTTCGTGATTCAACCCAATTTTATATTCATTATCATTATGTTGAACAACTTTTATTCAAGTGTCCTTCCATCCACACTAATTATATCGATCAAAATTTAATAGGTGCATCTATAGTATTGCGATTTTCCACTGTCCTACATATTCGGGATGTTAATATTCATGCCTCACCATGAAAAACCCAGCCAGCTTTTTACAGTCGAAAATGAGTCACGGTGGGCGGAATCCGCCCCATTCTAGCGGAGACTGTTCCCCTCTCGGCAACCTTTCCATCCCCCGCCCACTAAAGCCGCCCACTTCCCCTGTCCCCATGGCAGTTCGAATGGCATTCTGGTTAGCCGCCATCCCCTGCGGTCCCCTCGGGCCAGACACAATCGATATATCGATCCGGGTTTCCTTCAGTCGGGGTCTAATGCACCGTCCTCTTCGTATCTGGTTGCTTGCTTGCCGAAATTCGTAGTTTGGTTTCGAGAATCTATTCGTTGACCTTTCTGTTCGATTTACTTTGTTATTGGATCATTTAGTTGTGAAATTCAATGAGGTGTATGAAAGGAATTTTGTGAAGATTTTTTGAATGAATCGTTGCGTTTTCGTATTAGATAAATGTTGTGATTCTATTATTGTTTTGTGATTTGTATTAACGTTTCCCAAACTATCTTGGAATATTATACCTTTTTATTTCGATTATAAAATATTCAATACCAAAATATTCCATCATAGAAAATTTTTGTGAAACGTTGTATTTCTTTGTATTTTTCATTAAATTTAACACACCATAAACACACCAATCACATTCAAATTACTTGCCGAACACAATCAAACCGGCGAATCGCCAACTTACATAATTACCGACAACCGAAATTTTCCGCCCATCGATAACATTCCAACACACGAATCCTCACCATTAATCGCCCAATTTCGCGACCACCTCAATTAACCGCAGCGCGTTAGGCCATTCGCCCACTGGCGATAGAGTCGCGCGCGATCGGGAATGGAACACATCGTTATGGGTCGAAATGCGCGCATTACAACCCAAAACAACGTGTTCCATTCCCGATCGCGCGCGACTGAATCGCCAGTGGGCGCCTGGCCTTAAAGTGCTAACACACGTAGCGATTCGGTTGTAAGCGATAAATTATTGCGGACTCAAGCCGCCGCGGCGCTTCAGTCGTAATTCTACTTTCGAGCGAGATTTAGACGTAATTAGTTGCGCGTAACCATA
>JAOXNN020000073.1:303040-322801 GCA_028571205.2 Hydropsyche betteni | reverse complement strand
GGCGCACTACAACCCAAAACAATGCGTTCCATCACAAATCGCGCCGCAACCAATCGCCTGTGGGCGCCTGGCCTAAATCTCGCTCGGAAGCAGAATTACGACCGAAGCGCCGCGGCGGCTTGAGTCCGCAATAATTTATCGCTTACAACCGAATCGCTACGTGTGCTAGCACTTTTAGGCCAGGCGCCCACAGGCGATTAGTCGCGGCGCGATTTATAATGGTACACATTGTTTTAGGTTGAAGTGCGCCCATAAACCATATGGGCACACTTTAACCCAAAACAATGTGTTCCATTATAAATCGCGCCGCGACTAATCGCGAGTGGGCGCCTGGTTTTACACTGGCCGAGCCGGCGGCCGTCCATCGCGGCCGATTCACCCGACCCATCCACATATTAACCATGTCCGATTGTTGCAGGTACAAGAGCGGTGTGCGCTCCGTGAGGGCGGTGGGCGGTGGCGTGGGCGGGGGCGGCGCGGCGGCGGGGGGGGAGGCGCGCCGCGCGACCCTCAAAACGCTGCCCACCAAGCGCGCCCGCACCAGGGGCATGAGCATGGGCCAAAAGTTCTCTGGAAGTATGTATTATTTTGTTGTTTGTTTGTTTGTTTGTTGGTTGTGGTCGACGGTGGAGATGATCTGAGGCAGTGCTTCGCAACCTTTTTCCTTCTGAGGTGTATTAGCTATATATTCAAGATTTCGCGGCACACCTACCAGGTGGTCATAATTCTTAGAACTTAAAACAGAATAAATAAAAATTGTATCATTTCCGCAATATGGAAAAATGTTTTGTATGTCCAATAATTTTACAATTTTTACCTCGAACTATTAACGTCATTGAAATATTTTTTTTAAGATGCAAAATTTTATAAAATATAAAAAAAAATAAAATTTCATTTCACGTATTTATGAAAATAGTATAGCGCCGCTGGCGTTTTTTTACTAAAATATGTAAAGTGAGCAGTAAATTAGATACAATGCTTTTAAAAGGTATTTTCAGTTTTTTTTTATCACAAAAGTAATGTGCAACTAAAATTTTTGTTTTCTTTTGCAAAGTAACAGATTTTTTTTCCTAACAATAAGTATAGTAAATTGTAATTTTACGAAAACGACAAAACAAACTTAAACACAAAAAAGATAGGACTATTCCAGTCAAAATTAAACATCTGGTCATCCTAGGTACACCAAAAATAAAACACATTTATAAAAACGTGCTTTTTTTATAGAAATTATATTAATTTTATATTATTTGCAAATAATTTGAATTTTTTCTTGTAATTCGAAATGTATCGCGGCATAACCAACATCGTCTTGCGGCACACTGGTTGCGGAGCACTGATCTAAGGCAGTGGTTGGCAACCTACTACCGGCGGGTGATTGAACTGCCCACTACGACGTTTTGAGTTGCCCACAAAGAAAATATGATATTTTATTTTGTTTTTAAGTGTCATATCTTTATTTTAAAATATATTTTCTTAGTGGGCAACTCAAAACGTCATAGTGGACAGTTCAATTACCCGCAGGTAGTAGGTTGTCGACCGCTGATCTAAGGGGTTGTGTTGATTTGACCTCGGGTTTGCGCTAGGATGGCAGTTTCGTATGTTGGGTTGGTAACTTTTTCTGTGATGATTCCGTGATAAATGGCCCAAAACTATGGCCTTTCATACAGAGCGTTGGGACTTGGGTCTCCCTGATTTTCAAAAATGTTGATATATTACATTTAAATTATTAAATTTGTATCGAAATATCACTCGGTCAATTGATATCGGATTTTGTTTTCCTAATATAACCCAACCTAACAGCTAGGGTAAAGGTTTCTAACCTAACCTAACCTAACCTAACCTAACCTTTTTTTAATGAAAAATGGATCCGTGTCCGATGGTAGTGTGGGATTCTCCCCATTCGGAAAACCTACTAAAAAACCTCCTTGTCCTACCTTGTTATGCCCTGCTTTGCCTCCCGGTATTGCCCGGAGCATGGCTTTTCTGGTCTAGAAGCCCACCCTAGCATAGTTAAGAACGGCCCTTCAATCAGCCACCCTACTGAGTCGATTGACTGTAGTCACCCTCACGACGCCTTTCTTGTTCGGCGTCTTCCTTGGATGATATTATTTCTACAGCGAAATACTCCCATGCCTTCCATCCGACCTTGCTTTTAAGCATCGACTTCACCATCCCGACTGCTGACACTCGTATTTTTCCTACTGAGGCTCGAAGTTTCCTTCATTGACCCTCCCATGTTTCACAAAAAAATGTCGTATGCTCGGCATCATCCAAAACCTAATCCAACCCAACCCCACTTATCCTGACCTAACCTAAACTAACAAATCAATCAATTAATACGATAAACGCGATTGATAATTTAAAAAGTTAATAATTCCGTAGGTATTCCGTTCCGTATTGCTAATCACTGCTATCACATATACCTATTGTTATTAGTTATTGTCGAAAATGTTCTTTATAAATTTAAATATGGTGTTTAATTGTGTCTAATCTTTCTTGTTCAGACCGTATTATACTGACCAAAGTAACGCTATTATATATTGAATTGATTCAATATAACTGATAATGGTCGACCTATATATTTTCTCTGCTATTCACAAAAGTATTTTTTTCCGATAAATTTAAAAGTAGTAGTTTTGCCTGATGTTTCATATAAAGTTCTTTTAGAATAATTTATGAAAAGTCAATCATATACAAAAGCCGAGAATCGACTCGACGAGATCCACTAAAAATTTCATTAGTATTATTTACCGAAATAGTATACCGACTGCTGCTCCATTCGTTACTATTTTTGTCAACGTGATCTTTCTCATTTATTACTTATAAATCCTATATCGTCTATTTGTATTTTTATATTGTATCTTATGTAATAATTAGTAAAAATTTATTGTGAAATTCTATATTTTATTATCTTCAACTAATTTCGTTCATTATGAAATATCTTATTCGTTCCGTCATTACCTTTTGAATTTGTTTTTATAGTTAGTATAGTCATCATCTTTATCGTCATGCTAATTACTATGTGCATTTCATCAATGATATCATATTAACTTTCTTCTCCTATCTTGAACAATTCATATTCAATTAGGAAACACAACTTACGTAATAGATATAAACACTATTGTCAAATAGAATATATTCGATTTATGTAAGCCAAATCGAATTTTCCGGAAAAAGCTCGTCTATGAAATCGATCCTTTCAGTTTTATATCGGCGAATAACGCGATGGGAAGGAAGAACGTGTTTTGCCGGCCGATTGTCGGAAAATCGGACACTATCTTGATTATAATCGAATTTCTGAATTACGACGTCGAACGTTCTTGTACGATTGTGATGTTAACTGTGAGGACGTCCGGCATCGATTTTCCGCGAACCTCACTTACTACCATAGGATAGGTGATGGCTTCATTAATCGTTTGTCGATATATTTGTTCTCAATCTGATTTATGGCAGATTTTTATCTGCAGGAAAAACAACGATTTTCCTTCACAACACATCATTACGGATTGTTGTTATAAATTTTATAAATGCTAGTTGGCGTTTCCAACATATCCTACACGTGTGTATGTCATTAAGACATAACTGTTTAATTATATATTGTGTGTAATTCTAATGATCGGGTTGTATAAAGTTTTATTCCGATTTCCTTATTGTATAATTTCCATTTATTTTATAAATAAGTAGTAAATGTTCCTAATTGTAATATTACATTCTCGACACCGTTCGTTTTTGATTTCTTAAAACATTGTTTCATATTGCTAACATCCTCTTTCTTACACGATTGTTTTACATCTGACATAATTTTTGATGTTAACTTTGTTAAATTCAAATATTTCGCTATCGTGTCGATTCGCTATTGTGTCATTTCCCCTGCAATTGTGAAAATTAAAGAAAACGTTAGTTCATGAAACGCAACTAACTTGTTCTTATTCATTTTTTTACTTAGCTTCTTCGAAATGTTCTATATTCGTATATAACGTTTCGCGGGTCAATTTGGTAGTTTATATGCGATTTTTCTCCACCACTCCTCACATTTGCCATTCAAAATACTCGTCCATTCGCATACGCACTACGCGTCATATTCGCAGACCTTTTTTATATTTCGTATTCCTCGGGATGTGTATCCCTTTTAGTGCTTTTCCCTTTTTCGCGAAATTCCGACATTTTCCATTGCGATTAATCAGCGAGTGAATTCAACGCGTAGACTTTTCTTATTATTTCGCACACACGAGTTTTTTTTGCGTTTCGATTGTGCAACATTCACTTTGTCTCCGTCGCATTTGAGCGACAGTGCTAATTGCACTCGTGTTACTGAACTTTGATAAATACACGATCTTTTTGCCGTTGCAGTTCTCGAAACTTTTTGTTTCTCACGCTCAAATTTGCGGGTCAACGTGCACTTAATCTCCCGTCGTTTTTTCATTATAAAAATTATTACGATTCGATACATTACAGATCAATCGAAACGCTAAGTTTTCGGTGAAAGGTACCAAACGACATGGCCGACTGTGTGTATGTATCTTTAATCGCTTCCTTCATTTGAGCGTCCATTAGCGCGCGAATTGTCGTTCATGGTGATTTATTATTCGCGTCGTCCGTTTCCTACGATTGTGGTGTTGAATTGTCGCCGTTGGTCGTCGGGTACGTAGGCAGATGGAAAGTTGTTTCTTTGGTCGGCCGATAGCCGACACCTGGGTCGCTATCCTTGCCAAGGAAAACGTATAATCTCGGCCTGTGTGTCTTTGTCGATTCGTGAAAAGTGCGCTCGATGTCGTGAAGGGTGACCATATTTCCCAGGAGTCATAGCGAGACGGTCTGCATAAAATATATACTTGAAAAATTGTGTTGCCCGTCACCACGAATGTCTAATATTATAACATTTCTATATTGATGTTGTCATCTGCGTGAGATCCAAAATATGATTGAAATTGTACTGCTTTTATATAATACTATGTTTAAAAATGTGGATTTGCGAATAATTTTTTTATAAAATTAATTTTCGCAAAACTAAGAGAATTCTATTGAATTTAAATTCGCCATTAATGCTAGTTTTCAAAAATATAATCATGCACTTACAAAATCGACATAAAACACAATTCGACGATACAACAATTAATTTTTTAACATCTGACTTCACATCGCTCCGACCTCACACGAAACCCGTGTAAATTTCAAAACCGAAACAATCCACAAAAACCGAATCTCATACTTCGTGCGAAGTCACGCTCCAGCGGTCGGCACAACGACGCCCGACTTCCGTTCCACCGTGAAGAAAGGTGGGTGCGCGGCCACCGTCGGCACGCGTGCCTTCTTTCGTCACACCCGCCAATTGCACCACGCCGAATGCACCCATCGCCGACTCGAACGTCGCGTGCGCCCAGACTAGTTCAGTGCAACGTTTTCCCTCGCGTCGCAAAGACGTCCTCGCAGCCTCGTTCAGGCGTGTTGCAGCCCTCCAGTGGCTGGATCTAGATGACCCGAGACTGTTGCTGACAGCGTGCTCTTTTTGTTGTTGCAGGTGTTAAGTCGGTGCCGCGCGACTGCGCGGCGCCACTCAAAGCAGTGGTTCCTCGCGAGCTGGCGCAGGAGCCAGCTAGGCCCGCACGCCTCGACGTGCTGCTGGACGTGCCGCCGGCGTCGAGAGATCTTCAGCTGAAGCATGCGTGGAATCCTGACGACAGGTAATTGCTTCCATTTCGTTGGTCCTTTGTATTGGGTGTGTCACAGTTCAAGTGTGAAATTTTGTTTGTTTACACTCATACCGGTTTGTGTATACCCGAACTATCGATTTTAGTTTGAATGTCAAATTTTAACTACATATTAGCGTCTAAACTAAAAACAGACGTCATAAGTATCATGCTTGGGATAGGTTTTAGTTTGAGTTGTGAAAACGTGTTCAAAACAAACTCTCGAAGTTCAAACTGACACGACATATTTCCACCTTATTGATATTTAGCATAAAAGCGTTATCTGAGTGCAAACAACTTTACTAACAATTGGACTCTGGACTTGGGTTCCGTAGGTTTCTAGCCCTAAGCCTGAGGTTGTAAAAGAGTCTGGTATCGATCAATTTTATAAAATTGTTTTATCACAATTTTTGAAATCTGTCTATTCTTTATTGTATTGTACCATAATTCGACTTGTCGGTACCCATTAAAAATTACTTAAATAAAAGAAATCGGTGAAAATTGGGGGTCTGATTAAGTTTTTGGTCCTAGGCCCGATTTCAGGATGTGGGAGCGATGGGTGCGATAAATAAATTGCTTATTGCGTCCTTTCCGAAAGATTATCATCTTTGACAACCTTGATTTTTACGTTTTTTCTGATTGTGAGAGATGGTCAACTACAGGTACATGGTCTAACACTGCTTTCGTTACCCTATGCATATAAGGTAGTGCACCAGTGGTTGACCATATACCAATAATTGACCACTTTTCAAAAAAACGTCAAAATCAAAACGATAATCTTTAGGAAAGGGTTCGACGGATTAGTGAAATTAGTTTATTACATCTTATCCATCGCACCTTTTTGAAAGATTTTCGCCTTAATTTTGACGTTTTTCTGAAAAGTGATCAACCACTAGTGTCATCGTTACCTTACTGATGAACTATTCAGAACTACTATACAAAGAGAACAAAATTTCAATCGATAGTTTTCAAAAAAGAAAAGTAATATGAATTAATGAAATAATACTGGATTTTTATTTGTTTTCAGATCACTTAATATATTTGTAAAAGAAGACGATAAATTGACATTTCACCGGCATCCGGTGGCACAAAGCACTGATTGTATAAGAGGTAGAGCTGGATTCACGAAAGGTTTACATGCATGGGAAATAATATGGCCGGCACGTCAAAGAGGCACTCATGCAGTAGTCGGGGTAGCTACAGCAGATGCACAGTTACATTCGGTAGGCTATCAAAGTCTCGTCGGAGCGACTGAACATAGTTGGGGCTGGGATCTAGGTGAAAATCGTTTCCTTTTCTTTTGCTTTCATTTACGTTTGAATTGAGAGTTTCATTCTTGTAATTTGAAATTTCAGGTCGAAACAAATTATACCATGACAGCAAAAACAATGCAGGTGTCACATATCCTGCATTGCTCAAACCAGATGAAATGTTTCAAGTTCCAGATAAATTATTAGCCGTTTTAGACATGGAAGAAGGAACGTTAAGTTTTTGTGCAGAAGGCAGATATTTAGGAACTGCTTTCCGAGGTCTTCGTGGCAAACAATTATACCCAATTGTCTCAGCAGTTTGGGGACACGCTGAAATCACAATGAGATACATCGGTGGACTGGATCGTAAGTTTTCTCCGTGACAACAAACAAATTTTTATGTATGTCCATATTTAAAAGCAATATTGTTTTTTTTTTCATAGCTGAACCCTTGCCACTCCTGGATTTGTGCCGACGTGTTATTCGGCAGCGTATTGGCCGTTCGAGGCTCGAAGCTGTCGTGCCACATTTAAATCTGCCACATGCGATGCAGACTTATTTGTTGTATCGTGATCCTCGTGCCTCCTAACATACCACACCGCCATGCTGAGCGGCCTATATAACTTCCAGCTGACCTTATGATTGTGATTTAAAATGTGCACAAACAATACAGTGGTCGGTCAGATTATATAGAATAATATGATTACTTCATAAATTCAGTATATAAATTTCATTGTCATCGTTGTAAATTTAAATTACTGCTCCGGTTTGAGTTAACAATCATCGAATATGTATTATATGCGTTGTGTATGAAAGTCAGAGTATTTGAAAACTTTGTATGTAAAATTTAAATATGAAACTAGATCAAGCCTCCTTCTCATAACCTGTACACATTTGTCTAATTAATGTATATTATATTGAAAAATTAGTCATTAAAATATTTTTTATGTACGCATCTTGTATCATATTATACATTAATAGCTTTGACTTTTTGTATATGTATATCTAACTTAAAAGAGTGAACATCAGTGATAGTTATATGTGGCTTAGTAATGGAATTATTCAAACCGAGTCAGATAAAATGATTATTAACAAAAGTGCAATAAATTAATATTTTAAATATGCCTTTTTTCTATAAGATTGTAAAAATTGACATATTGTAAAATACAACAATCAAACTCCTTTATGAAAGAAAAATATTGTCCCAGTTATTGATTCAACTCTACCGAAAATAGTTTTGCATCAACTTTATTTCCATGTTGACAGACATATTTTGGTTGAAATTACTAGTGCTATTTTAGTATTCAGAATACTGAGAGCTCAAGGCCGGCAGCAATATGTGATCTCGTGAACTATTTAAAAAGACATGTATGTGAACAGTGAAATTCGTTTTATTTGCACGATGACTTCCTTTTTAGTGTTTAATTTTTAAAATTGTGTTTTAGTCCAATGTAATATTTCTTTTTATTATGCATGAGAATGCGTTGAATGAATAGAATTGGTATAATGATTATTATTTTATTATTTTCTTTTTAATGAGAAGTGATTTTATTTACATGTGTTAGTGATTATAAAATAAACGTGTGATTCAAGAGCGGTCAGTTTAATAAAGGCCAGCTATATTCTTAAGGACTATTATTTCAATATTATATAATGGAGAGGTGTAGAGTTTGAAGAGTCTATGCCATGAATGTACTTCAAACTCGTTTGTCCTAATAATTTGAGACTAATGACCTGTGTATTATTTTTTAATTGTATTAAAAAAATTATTTTCTATACAGCCCAACTATGTGATTGTGTTTGTAATGACATTCATTTTGTTCGTTTGACAACTGGTTTCGAAATACACTTAATTTCAGCTGTTATGACTTTCAAATATAGGTAATTTAATATTTAATAAATATTATTTGCTGCATATTTGATTCTTATCGTTTGAAAGTAGGCTCTAATATAATAATTCAATATGACATTTGTTTCAAGTTGATATTTTATAATATCCATAATCTATTTTTATAGTGTTGCTAATTTTCAATGATTGTCCGCAATAATGGAAGCCTCAGCTTTAACACAGTCATTACAAGTTACATAAATTCATATACTCAAATTACAATAAATAAAAAAATACACCAACTTAGATTACCTTATAGGATAAAAAAAATAATTTAAATTTGTAGAATGGCAGTGGCCGATTCGAATGTATATAATTTCGATTTAGTTTCTCATTAAATATAAGGATAGGAATATTTTAATTATATTTCTTGACTGAAAGACCATATTTTATGTACATTTGATCTAACGTCAAAAAATAATTTTTACATATATTTAATTTTATATTACAATAAATTTTTCGACATTCGATAATGATTGAAAGTGTAAATTCCAAAATCGATTATTTTACGTTATTCCCATTTATATTATATATATTGTTTTATTTTTCTTATCGCCTCAAAAATGTATAATAAATGTATATGTTACTTACTACAAACCTTTCAATGCTTTATAAACGAGTCTTATTTTGGAATTTTCACTTTCAATTCATTGTCATGTATGTATTTGATTCAGAGGTTCAAAAACAAAACTTATGTCGTGAAACAAGTTGTGTATGCGTCATACGTACTCGAGTGAAGAATATGCCCAAGACATAGATGTTTTCAACTCAATTGGTATGTGTGTTAATATTTTTATAAAACATATATGCAAATCCAAAGAGATTAATACATTTTATTGTTTTATTATTTGCCGAATTATTCTATATCTTGTGCGTATTCATATAAAAGTATGTGTGCATAACAAAATTTATAAAATAGTCAATGTTAGTGTGTGTGAATGTGTATTTGTTTCCTTTCTATTTTCTATCCGAGCCTATTAGTGCTCTTGTCCCGACTAGCAATAAAATTTCCATTATTATTTATGTGCTTCGGTATCTTCTTTTATCGAGTTTCATTTAAAATAAAGACTGACAAACATACTAATAGTTTCTCGAATTTTTTTTATAGTACAAATATAGATTGATTAATACACATATGTATAATCTAATATATGAAAATTCTAGTATTTCCATAGTTTCAGAATAATAAACAGATCAATTTGACCAATTTCATGTTAAGTTTCTTTTATGCATTTTTTTTTCAATATGAATAAATTTGCAGCATGGTGGTAAAGGGACTTCCTGTAATTTTCTTGACATTGACCTAAATTTAATATTAACTCTTAAAAAGCTAAAATTGTGCTTCCGTAATTTTCTAAACTTCTGGATATGTAAATTGGTTATTCACGATGATTTTTATTTTTTTTTGTTCTGTTCAACAGCCTTTGGATTATAAAAGGAATGATATAAATTTTTTGAATGTGTGATTACGCTACAGTGGAGGTAAATGAATGAGTGTCCTGTGTATAAGTTTTGTAAAACAAAGATTATTTTGTATTCACACTTACTGGCTGAACATTGTTCAAATGAAAGTTTGTTCATGTTTGACCTGCATTTTGTAAAGTATTTGATCTGATTTTAATTATAAGTCGATGTTTGTAGTAAGTAACATTGTAATTAAAATTATGAAACTATTCAATGCATTTTATTTCTTCCTCATTTTTAAATACATAAGGTTTTACTTTATCATGTCATTACCAGTGATGTAGTGCTAAAAATTAGTGCCGGAACGCTCAATTTTTCCAAACCCCCCAATTGTTTTTAAGATTTTTTTGAACATAAAATCAAATAAAGGTAATTTTTATAATATTTTCATACATTTGCTAATCCTTTAAGTAATGTCTTATTCATGATAGTCCTTTTCGATCCTCAGTTGTGTCTAAGAAATATGAATACAGATAGTCCTCGACTTACGATGGTTCGCACTTACGACCGAAAAAAATAACAAATTTTCTTAATTATTTTTTAAAAATTGAATGATAAATCTCAAGCGGATGTGAGAAATAACTACGGAGGAATGTAGAACTGTCAAAAAATTTCGGATTGAAAGAAATGGCTGCTGCTTTTAATTTAATTAAAATTAAGGAATTTATAGAAGAGTACATTTATAAAAAAATCCATATCTATGTTTGAATTATTTTTTCTTATCTAATAAACGAATTTTAGTTTCATATCCTGCTTATTTTTTTATTATGTTTATATTTACTCTGGTTTTCATATGAGTTGCAGGAATTATAGTATTTCTTCAAATATTTAAATATTGGTATAGTGGAGCGGTGCTCTAGTGCGCTTCTCCCCCACTACACCACTAGATTTAAGGAAGTGTAATCAAAACGGTTAGACAATCAATCATCTTTTCAATTTCAATTTCAGACCCTTAGATGGTGCAGTTTCAACATAATTACCAGGAGCACATATGATTTAAAGAAGTATTATCAAAATGCTTGGACAATTATTTTTTTTATCTTAATTTTGGATTCTTAAACGACGCAGTCTAAACAAAATTACTAGGAGCACATAAGATTTAAGGAAGTATAATATAATAGAAATGGTTACCAGTTACATATAACCCTTAATACAGTATATAAACAAGCACCCAAATGCGACATTTCTTTGAAATATCTGAATAAAATTTCCACGATTTTCGAACAGCTCAATCCTAAGAAGGATCCCTAAGGCGGTGGGCACAAAACGGGTCGACAATGATGATGATGAATATCAAGGAATACAAAAATTTAGGTTCAAGTGCACATGCACAAAATATAAAAAATCATTCTTCCAGTGTAAAAAAAAAATTCTCATATTTAAAAAAAGTGCCAGAATACTGTTCCAGCTCCACTAGACCACTGGTCATTACCCTTCATAGAAATTAACAAAACATGAAGAGTATTTGCAATCAATCAATTTGAAAGTCTTGACAATTGTAATTTCACTGCATTTCATCATAATTGAAAAGAGGTAATTTAACTGAGCAATGGGTCAATAAAAAAAAAGAAAAATAATAACATTGATATATTTATTAATTGTACTTTATCACATAAATTATACTTTATAAACATACTTCGATTCCTGTCTAAATATAATATACATATATGAAGTAAAGAGAAAATAAAATTTTTTGCTTATTTAGGAGTTAGAACTTCATCTTCATTAAAAATACACATTTCAATAAATTATATGAGCATTCTTGAGGTAGTTTCATAATTGATGCAACTAAATACAGAAAGCAACATGTTATTCTTGTATTTTAATTTGTTTTTCCAAATTTCTGTGTACTTTTTGGTGTCTTCTCACGCACGCTTTAGTATAAAAATGTTTTCCACAAATATCACACGCATGAGGTTTTTCACCAGTGTGTATCCTCTTATGAACGGCAAGGACATCAGGTGTGTTGAAAGATCTATTACAAATATTGCAAGAATACCTTTGACTGTCATGCTTAAGCAAATGTCTTTTATAAACAACTGTTTTTGAAAATTCTCTTCCACAAATTTGACAAACTTTATGCGGAGTAGTTTCATGAACTCGCATATGACTTCTAAGATTTCCTAGATATCTAAATGTACTCGAACATGTCGGACATTTGAACATTTTTTCAGTAGTATGACTCAACATATGAATTTTTAGTTTCGATGTTACTCGTCCACAAATTTCACACATTTTATAGTAAACATACTTTTTTCTATCAATAGTAGAACTCGGTTTATTTGTACAGCTTTTGTTAACTATTCGTTTTCGCTTTACTTTGAGAACTGATTTTTTTCCGATTTCAGTTCTGCCAGAATTCATTGCTTTATCTATACGAATTTTTGATTTATTCTTCTTTAATTTCTTCTTGTTTATCCAATTTTCATTATTTGAATCAGATGCGTAATTGAGATCCATGTCATCAGAATTGATCGATTTATCAGATTCCTTCTCACTAACTCTATTATCATTATTATCACCTGCTACATAAGAAAAATTCAAATCTAAAGAATTCACAGATTCATCAGAATCTTTTTCGAGTTTTGTATCAACCAAGTGCATATCATACGAGTATTCATGACTTTCACTTGACATCAAAAGTTGTTTCATCTGTTTGTCAGATTCCTCACATTTTTTTCTAAAGATCATTACGACATTAAGTTGTTCCATGCAAGTTTGGCAAAGTTTTTGAGGTAAATTATCTGTCGGTGATATCTAAAAAATAAGTATTTAAACTTGATGCATCAATCAAATTACAAACATATTAAAATATAAACGAAATATTCCTAAATTAAAAAATAAAAATTATTCAAAACGATTACCCGCATTTCCGTACATGACATAATTTTTTCAGCAACATTTTCTTCAGTCCCAAAAAGCGGTGAAGTAGTCTCAAAACTACCCAAACAAACACGACACGAATCAGAGTCAAAGTATTCAACTTTTATAAAAGGTTCTCGTTTATGTCCATCTTTTACTTCATTATCATTTTCAACCTTGACATTCACAATATGCAAACTTTCAGGTGAATTGAAAAAGTTAGGAGAACATTTCACAAAATATTCAAACATGTCATCATAGAATTTCCATCTTTTGGTTGGTCTGTTTTCTGATATGAGTTTGTGTCTATCCTGTAAAAAAGAAAAAGCAAATTCAATTTAACTTCGATGGTAATTATTTAAATAATTTAAAATGCATACTTTGAATGTTTTTACTAAGCATGACCAAACTCTTTCGACGTTATGAATATCATTGTCTAGAAAAATCCCGTTTGCAATTAATTTTGTTTTTACAGCACTGAAACAGATCATGTATGTATATAATATAGAACAAAAACAGTTGAAAAAAATCATGGTTAATCTGAAAACTAACATCCAACATTCTTTTTCCACTCGTGATTGCTCCTCTTTAAACATATTATCCATTTCTATTCGAATTTGTATTAAACTTTTTGTCCATTCATCGTTCCCTAAAAATTTCAAAATTTAACAATTCTTATATTTGTATGACACATTATTATAATCAATCAACACTCACATTTAACTTTTTTCCTTGGTTTTTCTAAATATTTAGACATAATATCAAAATAAATCCAACTAGTAGAATTATCTGCAACAGCTTTTTGATATTTCTAAAAATAGTAATAAAAATAACATTTTTAACTGATTTACTTACAAAATTGAAATTAATTTAGCTGAAATTTTTACATTGTATAAAAATGACCATTTTGTTACGAGTTGGTCTGAAGTAATTATAGAAGGAAATCCATTTTTCATAAGAATATTGTGAAGTTTTCTGCAAAATCAAAATTCTTATACAATTACATTTCTGAAAATATGAATTAAAAATCATGAAATAAGAAAATACAATTAATTACTTCCAGGCTCCATATTTTTTTTTAAAAAGATGTTCGTTTTCTGAACGAATACGTATAAATTTCTCTGTCCATTCAAAGTTCCCTATTATAAAATAAATCATTTGATAATATTTTCTGATTCTAAAATAAATCTAATCTAATTTATAAACTCACATCTAAACTCTCCAGAATGAGATTTAGTGTCATCGTTCGATTTGGAGCAAATATCCTGTTCGAAATCTGAGTCATTTGAATCTGATGACTCTGATATTGCATTACTGAAGTTATTTAATGATATTTCGTGAGATTCGGTTTTCATACTTTTAATGGCCTCGGGATTATATTTCATAAAATAAATGTGAATATATTCATAAACAGGCCAAGGATTAAAACACTTTTCGCCACTTGGATAAACTTTGAAATTTTTCTACAAAACATAAGGAAAGCTTTATATGTGAAAATTTATTATATTTCGTATTAAATTGATATAATTTCGAATTTTTACTAAGAATATTTCAATTAAGGAAAACCACATATTTTTAATACACGTAACATCATATTCTGGAGATAAGCCTAGCTTTTTAAGATCGCTTTCGATTGCACTAAAATATTAAATATTATAGTGAAAAATTATTTATTCAACCAAAAAATATCAAAGTAATAATTAAAATCACTAACATCCAACCAATATTATTATCACAGTTTGTATGCAAAAACATGGAATTGTTTTTGCATCTTGTTTCAACGAGTTTAATCATCCAATAATCATTCCCTGAAAAATGTTTTCATTTAGTTACTTTTATTCGAAAAAAAGTGAAATAAAACGAGGAAAAGAGGTTTACATTTTGTATAATCTATAATATTTTCCATAGTATCTACATGTATTCGAAACGCACTGTAGTATATCCATCCAGTGTCATTGTTTTCAACAGCTTTATGATAATCCTGAAATTCTAGTGTTACAAAGGTTGCAAAGGTTTAAGTAATATGTTTATAATTAAACGTACGTTAATGATAGATTTCCATTTCTCTCTTATATCAACTAGTGGGATTTCAGCGTTGAAACCATCTTTGACCATGAGTTTTTGTAAATCCCTATAAAAATAAATCGCTGGTGAATTCCAATTTCATATCAAAATCAGAAAACAGTACCCATACTTACTTCCATGGATCTTTGGAATTTTCAAAAATCAACTCGTTACGTAGACGAAAATTTATTAACTTTAACTCTAATTCTGGATCCCCTGCAAAATTCAAATAATTCATTTTCCAAAATGACTTCAAAGGCATTATCAAATATATAAAATGTACATTCAAGATGACAAAAATAACAACGCATTATTTGAAAAAAATATATATTCAATATAAAAAATGTCATATTACAAATAGATACTTTCTATTTAAATAACTGTCATTAACAATTTTACTTTGTACTTATTAAATATCTTAAATCTATTTTTCAACATTTGTTCATAGATTGGGATAGCGTAATATGCATCATCGAATTGAGGGTTTTGCATAATACTCGATTTCTTTTGTATATAAAAAAAAAAATGTTGATACTGGCTACAAAAGAGGTAAATTTCTTGCAAATGTAAAATTGCAATACAAAATAGATCAATCTTTATTTTTTAAATTGAAATGCTGTAGACGAATATTTCAGATTTTGGTCCCCTTACTACCTAAATAAAAACTCAGTCAGTTATAAAAGCTAAATGAAAAAAATACTTGAATGCAACTAATTTATATATAATACTAACAGCGATATAAATTTATTTCTGATGTAATAAATTGTTAACCTTTAATGTGAGAATGTTAAAAAAAAAATACCTATTATTACTTTGTATATAACAGATACTATTTCCTTAAGTCATGGATAAGACAAATTTCAAATATAAATTAATATCACAAGAAATCGAATTACCACATACCACACGATATCAATTTTTCAGATATTTTTTCCTTCAAAATTTGCATATGGTGAAAATGACAAATAATACCAAAAATTATAAGTAGAGCAATGGAATGAGAATGAATGTTAAAAAATATATGTATATCGAATGTGACTTCATGTTCATAACTTACAAAATAGACCATATTCCAAAAGGAAAAACTTAAGTAGATAAAATTGATTTCGCTCGAGAGGCAAAAATTGTAATTTGTAGGGAATGTTTGTAAGCGATTACGCAAATTTAACAGAGTAGACACCTGTGTTTATAATTTTAGATTAATTTAAATAATTAAATTAAATAACTAGCGGATCTAAAATATACAAAATATTTCTATAATAATTAATAGCACAATCATACATAACAACAAAAAATTATACCATAAAAAATGTTGGCTTGTTACAAAAAAATTGTTGTAAAATCACAAAAAAATGAGTAGATGTACACATACGACATGGAATCATGGAAAAATATATTTCTATCTTAAATTTGTAATAGAAGACACAGATAATACTCTACAATATATAACTATTTTAGAGTATAATAAATTTTTTTTTTTTTTGTTTTCAATAATGTAAATATTGTCATAGTTTAGAAATGTCATTTGTAAAAATATGATTTGTATAAAAGGTACAAAATTGGCTTCAAGAATGCAAGAAATCACAATTACTTGTATACCTAAACTAATACACATACGATTGTCATTTGATTGCTCACGATTTGATCTTATAAGTAAATACACATTTAAGGGATACACTTTAACAGTAAAATACCAACAATCTTTGAACTCTTTTTAAGGCAATTAATAGCATTCAGGTCGATCTATTACAATGAACTGAAAACATATTTCCAATCGGAAACTAAAGGAAACCTGATGATCAAAACGAGCTGCTGAACTATGTAAAATAACATATACAAATTACTAAGTAATTGCATAAAAAAAAGGTCTAAATAAAAAAAATTATTGCTTTTCAATAATTATGAATAATACATACATTTTTAACAAATTTGAGCATGAGTAATTACAGTATGATCACAGATAAACAGAACGAGACCTTAAAAGTCCAAGTGTACACAAGTTTTTCGAACATAAATAAATATAAAACAAAAATTAGAAATAATCTCAAAAACCTTTACAAACACTGACAACAAAAATTACAATTAAGAAGAATTGATCGCAATCCACATGTCATGGTTTATTAGAGTGATTTCTTAAAGAAAACATACACTAAGCAAATATTAAACATAAATTTATAAACAATTAATCTGTAATTACGCAACGTTTAAGTTTATAAATTATGGAATGTTGATTAATATATCTTAAAAATTATTAAACACAATCACAAAAACATTTTGAACTCATTAAATCTTTGAATTTAATATTAATATGGGAAAGTTTCAATACAAAATGAGATTAATTGAAAAGATCTACGAAAAAAAATTGTCACATCGTTTCCTGCCGTGCATTCGAATAGCTTATTCTTTTGTAAATATATATATAATTTTTTTTTTTTGTAAAGATCAATAAGTATAAATGTATATTTAATATTCTTAATCGTAATTATTATTTATATTTATATGGCTGTTTATGTTTAAAGTATTAAAATATACTTAGAATACTGTAAATTGTTATAAAAAATATTTTTACACATATTGTTAAATATACATTTCGATGAAATTCTTAATCTTTTCCAATGTGCCGATATTAAGAACGAGAATTTGTCGTACGCACCTTCAGCGTTAATTAAATAATACAAATAAACCGAATACAACATATTCGGAGTGAAAATCAGTTTCGCCCCAAATATACATAAATTTGAACCAAAACGTGAACAAACTTTTCCAACCGCCCCAAAACTTCGGCGAGGCGATCGAACGGAAAGGCTTATTCTGAAATCGTCGGGCACAGAACGCGGGAGACGATCTCAAGAAATGACAAGTCAGATATACATATATATATATGGCAACGCTTTGCAGAGATTCTCGTCGAAAAGAAACTAATCGTTTGAACATTGTCGACTAAATGGACGGTATACTATTTACGCGTGACGATTTGAACTACACAATGGAAAAACTCGATCGGCCCGAGATTTTCGCGGATCGAATCGACTAAACGTACAATATATTCGACGCGGTCGCTCGAAATTTTTACATTAAATGCTAATTGAGCTATAAATATGTATTTTTTTAATTAATCATTTTTGTACCCAGGGGTTAGTCTAAATCGTATGTTAGTCGTATAAAAATATAAATTTAATACAAAAAATAGACGTTTCACGCTACAATTTCGTCGGGGCCTCGTCACGGCGACAACGCGGCCACGGGCACGCTCGGCTTGGTCTCCACGTCGGGCGACATGTCCCCGGACACGTTCGCCGCCTGCTTGCGATGGTGGTACAGGTGCACCCGCAAACACGACGGGTTCCGCATCCTCTTCTGACATATATGGCACTGGAGGGTGTCTTCGACGCTGTAGTGCTTGTCGCGCATGTGAATCTTGAGATTGTAGCGGCTGGTGAAGAGCCGATGGCACAGCAGACACTGGTAGTTCCCGACCTTGCGATTCTTGGCGCGTTTCTGTTTCAGTTCGTCCGGATCTCTCGAAGAATCGTTCATATCGAGCACGGCTTGCAAAAGATCCGGGTCGTGTTCCGGGGGCGGGTCGCTGTCGGAATGAGACTCGCACGACTCCCGGCGCGGAGTCGGCTCTGCGGTTTCGTTCGGTTCGGGCGGGGGGTCTTCAGATTTCAACTTGCGTTTTTTGGCGGCTGGTTTGGAGCGAGACGAATGATTGTGTCTCGGTGGGGGTTCGTCTTCCGGGGGTTCGTTGTCGTCGGGTAGCGGTAGTTCGGCGAGTTCGGTTAATTCGGGTAGATCTGGAGGATGTTCGGACAATCCGCGCACTTGTAATAGTTCAGCGGTGTGTAAGAAGCTGGAAAGGTCCTGTTGACAGATGTTGACCTCGCCCCTGTACATGAAGTGTAATATGCCTCTGAGTTCGGCGAGGGTGACGTCTTTGAGGATGACCACGGGGTGGTCGTGCGGATGTGAAGCGAAGAGGCGTTTGAAGTATGGGGAGCATAGCGAGAGGACGAGCTTGTGCGCCCGCAGCAGCTGCCCCTCGGCGGCCAGCGTCACGTCCACGAGCTCCTCCTGCTCGAGCAGCGACACGAAGCCGGCGGACACGTTCGAGTGGAACTTGTTCCACCGCAGCGTGAACTGCTCCACCATTGCGCGATTCTTCCGCCAAACGGACGCGTAGAACAACAAACAAACGGACGGACGCACGACACCACCGACAGCCACACAAACACACCGACGATTGTGCCAACTTGACGGAGGCGAACGCGAACAAAGAGCGTCGCCGCTTGCTGAACACCGCGCGTTTTGTCCCCCTCGAAGGTATTCATGTTTTTGTTGATTCGTTTGCGTTTTCGATGTTGCGTGTTGAAAGTGCGTTTCGTTTGTTTGATTGGTTCGTTTAAAAAAAATAAAATGGGGAGGAGGGGGCATGAAAGAGCCGTTTTCGTTTATTCGGAAGTTTTTTGATGAATCGTGCATGTCTTAATATTTTACGATAGTAACACTAGCCAGATATCACCCACAAAAATTTGACGGCTTACTG
>JAOXNN020000073.1:278242-302940 GCA_028571205.2 Hydropsyche betteni | reverse complement strand
CGGGCTGATGGTCGGCCTCGAGTTCAACGACATCAGCCAGACGCTGCCGTTCGGTCTTCGCCAGGCCGTGTCGCTGCTCGATGGCAAGCTCAAGGGCAGCCTCTGCGGCTTCGTCGGCGCCCTGCTGCTGCGCGACTACAACATCCTCGTCGCCTTCACCGAGTACAACCGCAACGTCATCCGCCTCGAGCCGCCGCTGATCTGCAACAGGGCGCATGTGGCGCAGTTCGCGGATTCGCTGGATGACCTGCTCAGCCGGGGCATCATCGCGATTGTGAAGGACTTTGTGAAAAGTCAGGTGATGTGAGCCTCTCCAGCCGCATCGGGATGCATGAGGGCCAGGAAGAATGGGCGTCGCGGCTGCTCGCCTGGCTGACGACACTTGTCTCCCGGCATTCTTCGCGCATCGGCGCGGCGATCTTCGCCACGTTCATCGCGCTGACTTGCATTGCCTCCGCCAAATTCCCGCACGCGAACTGGGACCTTCTCCCCTATGTCGCGGCAGGTTCGGAACACAGAATCAACGATCCGCAGCAACTGCATGATTTTGCTTATGAAAAAGTGAGAGAGGCGGTTGATCCGGCCACCTTTGAACTGCTGGCGAAAGGCGATGGCTATCGCGTCCGCCAATTCGAAGACTCGGCGGCTTTCAACTCCATGCTGCCCATGTACCGGGTAAAGACGCTGTATGTTTCGCTGATCGCGGCGCTGTCTCCCTACTTCGGCGAGGTCGGAACAATACGCCTCATAACCCTCCTCTCGACCCTCGCAACCGGCCTGTGCGTCGGCCTATGGCTGTTCCGCGAATAGGCGCTGGCTTATGGGCCAGTGGCGGCCGGCGCGCTGATGATTTCAGGCTATCCGGACGTGGCCCGTCTCGGCTCGCCGGACGCTCTGTTCATGGCGCTATTCACCTTCGGGCTCTATGCGCTTTACCGCAGGCGCGAGATGGTCTCCGTCCTTGCCCTGTTCCTCGCCTTCATGGTCCGCTCCGACACAATCGCCTTCCTCGGCATCCTTTCCGTCCTGCTCGTCCTCTTCCGCCAGATCAGCCTCGGCGCTTTTTGCGCCTTCATCGCCGCCGCCATCGCCTATTCGTTCCTGTCTCACGGTGCGGGTCATCCGGGCTGGTGGACGCATTTCTGGTTTTCCAATGTGGCGCAGCAGCTGACGATGGTTTATAATTTGATATATATTTTATATATTGATTTATATCGTACCTATTTTCAAAAACACTATTATTTCCACGCATTCCTCGATAATATACTAGTTCTTGAGTAAGTGGAATTTTTTCGCCATTTTGTTTTATTGTGATTCCACTTACCAAACCTGTAACATCATCTATTGATAGCTGTATATTCTAAAATTCGCAAAAATATAATAATGAAAAACATTGACATAAGCAAAACTATAATAATAATAAAATAATGTACTTATAATAGTTCGACCCGTTTGCAAGTAAATGCTACATAATATTTTAAACGATTTTCATATGAAAGTAAACTACATGCATATTTTCATGATATACGTAAAATATATTCTTACTTCATTTTCTATAGCAATCACATCATCTAATTCTTTTGCAGAATATTCAGAAACTTGTTCCAACGTTGTCCTCTCAACGAAATAAGATCTGTACCCCAATGGTGGGATTTGGTCAACTCTGAATATTATTTCATGTGTTGCGTTTGATTCTCTAGTTTTCAATTGAGATTTGAACGTTTCCCCAATCACGACAATATCTTGATCAACTTCTGAGCCTGTGATAAAACATGTATATACATATATAATGTGTACATAATATTATATTATGTAAAAAGTTGAAAGTGATTTAAAGAAAAGTGTCCATATTTTGGGATTATACCTGCGGAGTTTTTAACTGAATATGTTGAACCGATCACGGGTAATCTAATGTAATCTGTGATAGGTTGACAGAGTGGATTATAAACTGTAACCTAGCATGAAAAAATGAAAAAGTGTTCTTATGAAAATTACAAATAAGATATACGTTGATGGTTACTTACCACGAACGCTCTGGAAGTTTCCGATACGTCGCATTGAGTCATATTCAACTGGCATAATTTCATTTGAAGTGCAGAAGAGTTATTTGCAGAACCAACCATCAATTCACTGTCATTCGAATTATTATATAAGTTAATTTTCGTATAATGATTTTTTTATGCCTGTTCGATATAATAACTTACTTCAAAGCATCTTTAGCTACTTTCAAACAATCCTGAAAACCGTCTTCGAGCATTCTGTGATAATCATTGGTCACGTGTTGTTTTTCTGTTCCAGTTATGGCATCGTGATGCTGCATTACACCTTTTCCAAAAAATACATGTTTGCTCAAAGCGTATTCGGTTTTTTTTTCTGATTAATAAAAAAAAGTATTTTAGCTTACCCATCGTTGATCTTAATGAGTATAAGCCAGACTGATCGGGATTATTTAGTTTAGTAGTAGCAAATAATTGCTTGCAAACCTAAAATTAGAGTAAAATTATTATTATTATTATAGGCTGAAGCATTTCGAATCAAAATCGAACATTATTATGTAGAGAAAAAACCTGTAAAAAGTTATTCCCCCTTCTTTCGAAATACTTAGAATTTGGTCGAGAAGTGAAGTAACCTGTCCAAAATGCGTGGGGGTCTGATGAATAAGGGAAAAAGTCATCTTGTTTAGTGGGCCAAGTTACATTGGCATCGTGCAATGATTTCAGATAACAACCGGGCGTAGAATATATAAGTTTCATGTTTGTCTGTCTTTCATTCACATACCTAAAATTATTATATTAAAATTATCTTAAATGAGTAATACGAGTATAGTTAAAATAATGAAGTTATTAACCGTAATCGAGGAACAATTTATTTATTATATTTTCTGAGAAACATTATCTGTAGTTAAAAATCTGAACGTGATATTACATATCGCAAAAATAAGAACAATTAGGTAAGTAACAAATCGAAAATTATATTTATGTAGTTTGAAATTGGCGATATTATTATTTGAAAAGTCTAGATCAATTATTTGAAGAACGTAAAATTTAAGTGATTTTTCTATGATCAAGAAAGAAAGTACCTATGTCTATTATAAATATTACCTGATCAATTTGTCCAAATTTTTATACCAAACAAAAGCATCCTGGTAGGTAAAATCACCGCCCATAGTAATTATCAAATTGTTTGATCTGTAACCATTGGCTGCTGTATTAACGTAAGTCACGAATTTATCAACCTTTTTCAAAAATAAATAACAATTTACTTTTCCATACGAAGTATAAATAATATTGGGAAATTAAATTCCTCACCATTTTATCTACATTGTAATCAGGACTTCTGATATCATCGATAATGGGATCATCAGAGCAAAGTATATCGAAACAAAATCCCGGCGGTGGTGAATAAGTATTATACATAGCACCGGTGAGAATGTCTGATTCTGAGCCTGAATTAATAAATTTTTCATTTGATTATATATAACGACATATTATATAATATTACAATGTATATGATATACCTAAATCGTCGCTTCCTCTCCATACCATTTCAGCTTCTTTTTGAGAAATTCGTCTTCTTTTATCTTGATAATCGATTCTACCTATGAGTAAGCCATCAAACCCAGCTGAAGCCCAAAGACCAGCTAGTTCTCGAGAATGTCCGAAAGGATCTATTTGCCAACCAGCTTTCGGACGACCACATTCTCCGAATGTATCGTTTAATAATCTTAAGCGTACATTTAACAATAAATTTCATAGGATCGTTTTATAGTTAGATTAAAATTATATGTTATATTTTTACTGACCTCAATCCCCAAGTAAGATGGTCAACAACACTGTGATAATGAGTCCCTGCTTCATCGTTCATTGACCATGCACCTCCTGCAAATTCCAATCTGCCTTCGGACACTAGTTGTTTTACTTGATCTTGTCTGAGTTCAGTTTGTTCTAACCACCAGCGTTCAAAAAATGAGCTTTCAACGTATACAAACCTATTTTTCGAGTTTATTTATGAGGTTATTTTTAACTGAAAGATTTATGAGTATACTATTATTTATATTTTTACCGTCTATTTTCATCTTTCAATAATTCGTCAACTACTGAGTCAATAATGTATTGGACACCAGCCTTCTGTATGGAAGTTCGGCCTGAGTATGATAATACGAAAGTTAGAATGATAAACTTGTGTATATAAAAGTAATATAAAATAATATATAACAATTCATATACATACTGCCATAATAATATTGATCTACAGTTTTCAACCATCCAACGTCGTCATGTGTATGTGGTACAATATGGACATTCAAGATATCACTTCTTGTGGGATGACATGACTGAATATAATAATTTGATTTTCAATCAATATTGATATTTTACATAATAAATATGAAAGGAGTAGGTTAATAAAATTACTAACGTCATAACCACAACTATTTTTCAAATATTCGTGAAATGATTGAGGTCTTGATGTAACAGGCCCAATTGTAAATAACAGAATTGGCAAAACACACACAATTAACATATTGATTGATATCTATTACAATATATAAGAATATTTAATTATTCAAATTAATATCAAAAGTATTTTATTGTCATATGGAATTTTATAAAATTTGGTTCATATCTTACAGTTAATGGGTGTGTTTTTGATGTCGTCTGAAATCAACTGCCGCCCTGATTACTTTTTTTCAATCTTTTATAATAACACAGATAACCGATCAGTCAAATTAGCCTAGTTTAATTTAATTATAAGAAATAATACACAAAAGATAAGATAGTAATGTAGATTGTATTTAATATTAATTATTATATAATACTTTCAAAACGATATTTATAACATATAATAAATAAAACATATAATAAAATAAAAATTTATTAAGTTTCAATAATAAACGTTTTTATTTCCATTGGTTCCAATGTGACATCTATTCGTTTATTATTTTTCAACGCTAGTTTTCCACTATATGAAAACTTTTTCGACATATCATGGGTGTATAAAAGTTTGGATCTTGTAAAGCAGGATTTTTGGGATTTATCACTAAACGCACAATCCTTGTGATAAATTTCATTAAAACTCTCGTGCATGTCACGTTCTGATTTCCACCGAAGTCGTTCAGAATTATTTTTCCACTGATTTGCCGCCAATGTTACTTCTTTTAGTGATTTTATTGTAATTCCAATCAGTAAATTTTCTATGTCAAGTGTGACAGGTTTCGACAGATTTTCAGGGTCGTCAGTTTTCTGCAAATAGTGTTCCAATCTTATAAGTATTGATCCTTTACTCCATGGTTCTAAAGTTAAAATGTGGACATTTTCAGGTAACTTATTAATTCCTTTGAACTGAAAAAAAAATTATCAATATGTATTACAATATTGTGTTGATATAGGTAATACGGAAAATTTCAATATTAAATTACCAGATTATTATTGTTGATCCATTGATTATACGTGATATTAGCTGGTGAAAAAAATGACACCGGCTGTAATAATTTTGCAATGGCTAACTGTCTGCTTTTCACGATCAAAGGTGCTGTAAAATAAAACAATACCAACTTATTTTAGAAAACAATATTTACTAAAAGTTTTCCACCATATACACGAATTCATGATGACATAATTTATTGATAGCCGCTCAATAGTATGATGCTATTATAATATAAACATGCTTTGTTATGATTTTTTGTTTTTTCGCTGTGCGGAGTACACACGTTATTCAGATGAGCAAAAAAAAGTTTTGGATCTATATATACTAATTTTTTTTTAAACATGAATTACAACATCTAAATAATGGTTTCATTAAAAATAAGTTTATGCTTTATTATTGTAACAAGTCTTCCCTAATTAAAACAAAATTTTTAAAAAAATACGATATTATTTAAATAGATAATAATAATAATAATCGTCGATAAGATTCGAATAGTTCGATCGATCGATCGATGATCCATTGAACTTTAGTTAGTATTCTTTTTTTTTATTACTTAGGAACAAAATTGTAAGTGATATTTTCTGATAAAAACACATAGTGATTATCTAAATACAAATAACGAGATAGAAATAGATTTTGTTTTGAAAATTGATATTAACCCTAGATAAGATATTATTTTATTGTATTTGTTTTATCTATAATATTATATTAAAAAAATCTTGAATGAAAAAGTTATTATTATATATTGTTTTATATGTGTATAGTTAACGAAAAATAGATAACGTAGTTTATGAACCACTCAAATTAAAAAGGTAACAAACACATTATAATTAAAATATTTGAACAGCTAAATTAAATAATTATCGTCTTACTTGGAGTGTCATATTTTCCAATTGCCAGGTAATGAGTTCCTCTGGCTACTAAGCCAATTCCATCCACTGTTTCATTTAAAGCTTCTCCAACACCGAAAGCATCGTCATGTAAAAGTCTTCTGTGCACCTAATGAAGCGAATTATCACTTAGAAATATATTATTACATATTAAGAAGAAAAAAAAACAGTTGTTATAATATACAAACCATTAATTCCAATTGTCCATCTTTTAAAGAACTACCGCCTTGAGCTCTATCTGTGAGAAAAGCTAATTCCCTTTTAGAATTAACATCTTTGATATATAACATACTTGTTACCGGATAATAGTTTCCTGATAAAAAAAGAGTGTAAATAATAAAAAAAACCCTCGAAAACATTATATTTAAATGTATTTAAACTTACCAGAAATTGGTTCTTCCAATTGAACATCCCACGTCGGTCTTTTATTTAGAATTCTTTTGATAAGTTGTCTACCGTTAGAATCAGTGTAAAATGTCTCGTCTGTTTTAAAATCAGTTGAAATTCTAGATATCACTTCTTTGCCAATATTATCTCTTAAATTGAAAAGGAACAAAAATATTTACGTAATATTGTATTTTGGATCGCGTCTAATGAAAAATTTTCTTTACTCACCCAATCGGTATAGGCCCGATAAGCCATTCAAATTCAACGTGTTTTTGACCGCGGTACACTCTAATGATTTGTGAGGCCCAACTCGAAAAACGTTGGTGGACTTCTTCTACGAACGGATTCTGGACCAATTTTATATTATAGTATAATACTTTTAACTTATACGCGAAAAATCAACAAGTATGTAAGTAATGAGTTCAAAATTTACCTTAGTTATTGAAGTAATAGTGACACGGTCAGTTATAGGAAGAGCATTGATCGATGTAGGTCTGAATACATAAGCACCCGATGCTCTGTTGTTCGTCACATTGTTATTTCCACTCCATCCTTCATAATACAAAAATTCTTGAGTCATTGGGATGTCTATAGTTTCATTATTTTCTGTCAAAGTTATTCTGCTCAATGAATCAGTTTGTGAATCGAAACTAACTTTAAGAAACTTAAAAAATATACATTTTTGGTCAATGTTTGAATTTTACATGCAATATTTTTATGATCGAAATGAAAAAAAAATCAACCTCATTTTCGATAACTACTACGTCTTCGTAATTTGATTTTTTTATCTCAACTCTTGAATTGGTCTTTGTATGAATATCGTTTGATGTCAATTTTTTTATGAAATAAGATTTAAATCCTAGTCCTGGAATTGCATTAGCCTCGAAAACTATTTCGTGGGTTGAATTAGATTTTCTAGTTTTCAATTGTTCTTTGACACCTTCAGATATTGGGGCTACATTATAGTCAATATTCTTTCCTGCAGAATATAGGAAACGAGCAGTTTTAATTTTAACATAACAAGTTAGGTTTCAATACATTTTTGCAATGTATGCATCACGAATAACATTATTCTAACCTGAACTGTCTGTGATTGAATAGGATTCGCTCCCCACAAACGGGAATCTAATGAAATCGTCAATTTCTTGCCCCACAGGATTGTAAACAGTTAACTGGTTATAAAATAAATTTCATTAATATATATAATTTTTTTTTATAATTTTATAATTAAAAATTTACTTACTATAAATTCGTCAAGTTTTTCTGAAACTTCGCATTCTGTCGTGTTGAGTTTACACAGTTCCATTGGAAGATACGAATCACTAGACATTATTGAGCTTTAAAAACAATAGTGTACGATTTTAATATTATTTGTTTATATTATGTATATAAGTGTTTTGAATTGTTTAATATGTTACTTTAATGCTTTTTCGCTGGTTTTGAGGCAATCCTGTATACCTGCTTCTAATATTCGAGAATAGTCTCGGGCTACGTGTTCTTTTTCTGTACCGGTAATAGCGTCGTGGTGTTGCATAACTCCTACAAATTTTCAAATATAATATATCATTAAATTTTCCATCTATCAACAGTTTTCACATATTAAGTAATGTAAAATAACTAACCCATTGCTGCTCTTAATGATCGCAAGCCTTTTTCGTCAGATGGATCTGTCATCGCTTGTAATTGCTTGCAAATCTGTTGAGCGAAAAAAAGTTAGTTATCATTAAGTTCACTGCATATAATCTTGCATCAAATCATAACACACAAGTATATTACTTGCAATATGTTATTTCCTTTTCTTTCGTAATATTTGATAGTAGGTCTTGATGTAAAATATCCCGTCCAAAATGCATGCAAATCTGACGAATAAGGAAAGAAATCATCTTGTTTGGTTGGCCAAGTTGCGTTCGAGTCATATAACGACTTTAAATAACAACTAGGCGTCGAGTATATTAATTTTGTGTGATTTTGATGACCATTCACATATCTATGACAAAGAAAGAATTCTGGTTAGTTAGTTAAGTTAAAACAATGGATGAAACTAATGTTATAATTAGTATATTATTACATCTAATCTATATAAATAAAAATGAATGTATGTGTGTATACTTTGCCACTTATTCGATCTCAATGAAATTTAGTAAATGTATTTTTTGCGCATTCGGAAAGGTTTCTGTGTCATTAAAACTATTTTAAAACTCGATCTGACGATAATTTTAAGATAAAAAAAATTTTCAGTACAAGCACGGCGCCGGCGTCGCGATCGATTGTAATAATAATTACAATCAGTACACCGGTGTGCAGAACGCGTATTTGAATCGGTCCACCATCATTTAAGAAGAGTACGGGAAACCACTTCAGTTATCATTTCACAGGATA
This sequence comes from Hydropsyche betteni, assembly GCA_028571205.2. Taxonomy (NCBI): domain Eukaryota; kingdom Metazoa; phylum Arthropoda; class Insecta; order Trichoptera; family Hydropsychidae; genus Hydropsyche; species Hydropsyche betteni. Next base: position 293,860 of record JAOXNN020000073.1, on the reverse strand, counting down.
ATCACTGAAAAGTGATCACCTACGTCACAAATGCCTAAACTCAAGAAAATAAAAATAGAACAGTGCAATTAAAACACGGAGACAAAAATTATTGCAACCAAATGAGACAACTGGACAACGAAAAACACGATTCCAGACCTTGAAAGAGACAGCCAACACATCACAGAGTTCCGAGCAACAAGTAAAATTAAAATTGTAATTCTTACGAATAATGAATAATTCATAGAAAAATTGAATACGGAAAAAATATACAAACTTTATACTAACTTGATTAATTTATCCAAATTTTTATACCAAATCGATGCATCTTGGTAAAAGAAATCATCTCCCATTGTCAAAATAATATTGTTGGTTTTGTAAGTGTTTGATTGCGTTTTTACGTATGATAAAAAGTTTTCAACCTTGAAAATCAGAACATCGATAAAGAAAAAGTAAAAAAGTATAGTATATATTCTTTATACTTCGAAACAAACCATTCTGTCCACATTATAGTCGGGACTGTTGGGATCGTCTATGACCGGATCATCAGAACAAAGAATATCGAAACAAAATCCCGGAGGTGGTGAATATCTGTTGAATAAGATTCCGGTGAAAAGGTCAGAAGAATCACCTAAAAAATGATCATTTGAAAATTTGATTTGAGTGACAGTTTATGGAATATAATAAAGTTATATTATTATTTAGTTTATATTATGTTTGTATAATAAGTTTTTCTAACCAAGATCGTCACTTCCCCTCCAAATCATTTCTGCTTCCATGTCTTGTTCTCGTTTCTTTTTGTCTTGGTGATCTATTCTGCCTAAGAAAAGACCATCATATCCCGCTTGCGCCCAAATATTGGTTAATTCACGCCCGTGACCGAATGGATCTATTTGCCAACCTACTTTTGGTCGACCACATTCTCCAAACGTCTCGTTTAACAATCTGAAAATTGAGAAAATACTCATAATAGACTATTATATTATATTATAGACGTTTTTTAGCCAGTTAAAACAAACCTAAGTCCCCATGTTAGTTGATCGACGATACTGTGGTAATGTACACCGGCTTCGTCGTTCATTGACCAAGCACCGCCGGCAAACTCTAGTCTTCCTTCAGAAACCAATTGTTTCACTGATTGCTGTCTTTGTTCATTTTGTTCGAGCCACCATTTTTCAAAAAAAGCACTTTCTACGTACACGAATCTAATGATTTCATGGAGTCGATTAATCACAAATCCACCAGACGCAAAATTATGTAATCAATTATACCTTCGGATAGGATCTTTTAGAAGTTCGTCAATCACTGAGTCCAATATATACTGTACACCAGCTCTCTGTGTTGATGTACGACCTAAATAATGTTCAATAATAAATAGATTCATTTTCAGATATAATTTTTTGAATGAATGAAAATTAGTTCTCACTTCCATAATAGTATTGATCTAAAGTTTTCAGCCATCCGACATCATCGTGACTATGTGGGACTAAATGTACATTCAGTACTCCTGAAGTAGTGGGATGACATGACTAAAAATGAATGATTACAAGTAAATATTTTGTTTGCATACAAATTTAAATGTATTTTTTAAGTGTTGGTTATAAATGTAAAATGTAAATATTATATTATACACGATTATGTAATTTTACCTCGTAACCACATGAATTTTTTTGATCATTGTAAAAAGAAAAGCCATCAGGTCTCGTCTCTGTTAATACAATCAGTGCAAAGCACAAAATAAAACGTAGGAATGTCATACTTCCTATAAAAAAGATTAATCAGTATAAAAAAGTAGTTATGCAAAAAAACAAATGTTACTTATGTTCGCTGACCTATTTCTTCTAGAAACAAATGGTAATAAAAGCGATCATGCGGAACTATAATATAATGTATAATATGTCATCGAATCAAAACAATATTCAGTGGAAGAATGTGCAGTACTAAAATTGATGGTTTTCAAATAGAGCATGATGATATTGAAACAATGGCTTGAATCAAACAATACTCCTTATCTTTAAATACAAACGAAGAAACTAAATCTATAGAAAGAATATACAATTGACCCCGAAACCGTATATCTAAAGTGATAACATTTGGTACAGTATGGCAACAGAATGAAAATGTGATTGTTTCTCGAATATGGAACTGTTTGTTTTTATTAAATTCAAGCACCAAAAAAATCTTTACGATCAAAACAACATTTTCGAGAGATTAGATAATGAACCCGAAAAGACAATTCAATTGATTTCAAGATTATTTATTTCCAAATAAAGTTATGATATCTTTCATCATAATATATTTTTTTCACTTATGTATTCTAGGAATTTTCAACAAACATAATTTTAATTTATATCAATATCGGAACATTGTTTAAAAAAGTAACACAAAGTAAGATATATAGATATAAAAAATTGACATGCGGAGCAAAAATCTAACATATTTAAAAATTACAAATAATAAAAAAAAATCCTATAGGAATACTGCAAATAATATCAAAATATAAAAAATAATAGCTAATTTTAATAAACTTTCGCAACACGCGCATACAACGTTAGGTTAGGTCAGGTTAGAGATTCGCTGAATTATTTTCGAAAGTTGGATTAATTTTGCATTGACAATATCGATAATCGTAGTACAACGTTAGGTTAAAAATTCTCGAAAATATATGTGAAGAATGCATCACTTTCTCATCGTGCGTGTATAACGTTAGGTTATGTTAGGTTAGGTTAGTTTAGGTTATGTTAGGTTAGGTTAGTTTAGGTTATGTTAGGTTAGGTTACAAATTCGTGAAATTATTTTCGAAAGTTGGGTTGATTTCACTACGACAATATCGATCATCGTACAACGTTAGGTTACAAATTTGCGAAATTATTTTCGATCGTCGGATCACTTTCGCAACATGCGTATATAACGTTAGGTTACAAATTCGTGAAATTATTTTCGAAAATTGGGTTGATTTCGCAACGACAATATCGATCATCGTACAAAATTAGTTTACAAATTCACGAAAATATTTTCAAATAATTCTATTTCGAAATAGCATAGAAAAAACGTCTAAGAACCGCATAAAATAATCGTTTCGATTAATTTTTGTGACTGAATCTGTTTTTTGAAGATTTTACAATTTTCAGCCTCTAGTTGCAATATTGACGCTTTCGGTGTGTATTGCAGATTTGCAGCTGTCAATATCGACAAAACAGAGTGGGCGCTTTCGACGGCCGTCTCAAAATGGAACACGAGGAAGGACACTCGGCTTCCGATAAATCTTCCTAGTTTACTTTCAAATGAATCATCAGCTTATCCTGCACGTCCACTTCGACTTTCGATAATTTTAGGTTATTTTCGTGTTTACTAGATTTGTTTTTATGTTTGGTGAATGAAAGTTTCATTGTCGGTGCATCGTTCGTGATTCGTCTTTTGAATTGATCGTTTTTGATAAATGCTGGAATTTGTACTGCGCGATGTTCCTTGTCTTTTTTTGATGATTTGTTCGTTTTCAGATGGATCCTGTTATATATTATACACGGATCAGAAATGCTATGGCAGTCTCAAGTATCAAAACGTTCCATCTTAGTAACTTTGGCTTTATGCTTAATAATGCTCTATCTGTCTTTTTCGTTTAATTCATGCCTAGTTTCAAACCTAAGCAAAGTTCTCAAAAGGGTAATTTTTTTTAACTATTTTAATATCTTTTCTGAATATCCTTCTAATTTGCTTATTTCATCAATAGCATCCTATACATGCATTCATAAATAACTATGGGGTGACCAGAACACCGCAAATCAACATACATACATCGAGGACAATAGTCAGAGTTGTGCCATTGATTAGTGACATCAACTTGGTGGAATCTGACGGTGCCCCTAAATATAGGTTTTTAAGACAACAAGGATTAAAACCTAGCAGAAAGTTTCCCGATGCCCTTATTATTGGTGTGAAAAAGGGTGGAACTCGTGCATTATTGGAATTCATCAGGTATAAATATAAATATTTTTTTTATTTATTGATCGTAGTTATTTTTAATTGGGGATATTATATTTTTAATTTTTTTTTTAGATTACATCCAGATGTACGAGCCGCTGGTTCAGAAATTCATTTTTTCGATAGATTTTATGATAAAGGATTTCAGTGGTATAGGTGATTAAATTTTTATTGATTTAACAATATTGTTTTCTGTAAAACATTGTCTAATTATTGATCATTTGAAGGCAACATATGCCACCTACATTAGAGGGACAGCTTACTATGGAAAAATCACCGAGTTATTTTGTCACTAAAGAAGTTCCTAAAAGAGTACAACATATGAATCCGTCGATGAAACTTCTCATTGTTGTGAGAGATCCTGTTACACGAGCCATAAGCGACTATACGCAAGCAGCGAGGTATATAAATGATGTATTTACATTACATTATATTTATTCTGTAATTTAATTTACTTTGTATTTCAGCAAAAAACCTATGAAAAAATTCGAAGAATTAGCGTTTATTAATGGATCCGTTTCTGGAACTGTAGACACTGTGTGGGGCCCGGTACGTTTAGGCGTATACGTTCGTCCTTTGCAACGTTGGCTTCGCTGTTTTCCTCTTTCTCAATTACTTTTTGTATCCGGTGAACGACTCATTGTAGATCCAGCTGCTGAAATGGCTCGAGTTCAGGTATTCTTTTTAATCTTCAATTAAATTTATTCATAATGAAATTAATTGAAAATAATTTTTAGGACTTTCTTGGGTTGAAGCGTGTTGTGACGGAGAAGCATTTTTATTTTAATTCTACCAAAGGATTTCCTTGTCTTTTTAAATCTGAAGGAAGATCTTTTCCTCATTGTTTAGGAAAAACGAAAGGAAGAAGTCATCCTTACATCGATCCCGCTGCTATAGAAAGACTAAGAGAATTTTATAGACCTTTCAATCAAAGATTTTATCAAATAACGGGTATTAATTTCGGTTGGCCGTAATTTTTAATGAATTTGCTTTATATAGCTTTATTAATGTTAATATTACCTTTAATTTTATGATTATATAATTTATTGATGACTATTTTCGAAATATTGTACTGTATTGCATTTATTTTATTTTGAACAATTTGATTATGATTTACAGTACCAATTTTGTGTTCTTGAAACATATCATAATCATATTTATTGTGCATATCACAATAAAATTAGTGTTGAATATACTAGCTAGATGAGAATCGTAAAGTTTTTGTTGACTGAGGAATTTAAATACACTCACGGCTGTGTTAAATATTATCCATTATTGTTAAAAAATAATTGAAAATGCTTTCGAAGCTGATTCCTATATTGTTTCAGTTTAATGATTTTACATTATTTATTTATTTATTTATTTATAACCCCAATGTTGCTAATCGAATAATATTTGATCACTCACAAATTTTATGAATTGATATTAGAAATTAATGATTATAAAAGAATGCAATTCTACCTATAACAATGATAAAAATTCACAATCATTATTAAACAAGTTTAGGCACTAGAAGCATTAATAGAAAATAGCTTACTAGTGAAATAATTACAGGATTGTGTACTTTTTGAAAATTTTGATAATATACTTTCCTGCATTTCGAAATTAGCTCAATAAAAATGCAATTATATGCCAGAATTGTGCAATTATTAAATATACAATTATTTGTATGAGTAGTATGTAAACTATTTGAAATATTAATTATCTGTTTCAGACAATACATGTATAGATTGGAATAGTGCGTCTGAAAGGTTGTTTCACAATCAGTAAAATTTTAATACTGTACCAACCTCAGTACATCACATTAATCAAATAATTTATATCTCTTTTTACTTATATTATACAAATTAGTCAATAAAGATTGACATGAGAAGTATAATCCTAAAAAATTCTATTCACATAGTAAAGCTTTAATTAAAAACTATTTAAATCATTACAGTGCGTAGATTTATTTTTTTCGTCTACAATTGTGTAATTGTTCAAATTATTTACCATTGTTATTTATTCTGTCGGCTTTCCGCTCAATTGAATGCTATAAAATATTTTATATTTACCAATTGTATATTACAGAACTGTTTATTTATTAGCTTTATACGTAGAAGTGTAAAGTATTTGTATAAATTTAAAATCATAAGTTGTATCATGCTTCAATAATCAGCTCATGAACATTTATGTATAACAGGTACAAAATTCAAGGTATTTTTGAAAAACGAATCGCTAGTTCAATAAAAATTTTATACCTGCATATACTTTTTATTCAAAAAAAAAATACATTATCCTTTCAAAAATTCCAAAATACATTTTTCGCAACCATTTTTATGGCACATTTACAGTAAATAATAATTGATAAAAAGCATGCAAACAAATTTTTAGGTTTCATTTATTACAACTTTCATCCAAGGTTGGTAGTTGAATATTGCCCATTTCCAAAAAAAATACGGAATCATATGATACTATTGCAAACAAAATTTTAATATCCTTCGGTATTCTGGATCGCAGCAGATCTAATTTCTTCGGTGATGGTAATGTTGAAGAACTAAAAAAAAAAATATAATAAAGCAATGTTAATCTTTATATAAAAAAAAGAAAATTTTTGAAATGTACCTCAACACAATCAAGCAATAATTAGGCATACAGGGTGAAGATTTCTTGAAATTTTTTTGAGTCGGTAAATATAAATCAAACTGAATATTAATCTCGTCTTCGTTAAAAATTTTGCCTGAGTTGAAATTCGATCCTATAATTTGCAATCTATTTAGAACTGACGAAACATTTTTGCAGTCTTGAGGTCTAACAAGAGGTTTAATATTATCAATTTCAACAGGTGATTCGCATGATAAATTATTGTGAATAGACGAAGAATGGCCAAAGGTAAAAGCGGTAGTTTCTTTTGCAAAAACACGAAGATAAAATAACTTAGCTTGTTTCCAACATAGAATATTACTTTCTCTATCGTGACAAAATTTTTTTATGCCATTAAAAAAAGCATTAGTGTCTGCTATAGTTTCAAAGAGACTATTTGACTTAAAAAGGTTTTTCTTCTTTGGGCTAATATTCCATTCATCTTTTTTAAACCAATTTTGAACATTTATATTCTCGTAGATCATCTCACAATTTGAAGATTGATTTGGTATATTGGTGAATTTATTATCGTCATTCGAATCAGTTTCAGGTTTATAAATTTTATTTGAACTATCAAATTCACTAGTTGAATGTTCTGAAGGAGTATCAACATTCATGTTTAGAGATTCAGTTTCTAATGACAACGATGTTGGCTCATTTGAAATTTCTGAAATAGGCTGAGCAATCATTTGATTATCATCATTCATTGCAAAATTAGAATCAAAGTAATAGTTGTATTTTTTAACAAAATCCAATAAAGTTTTTCTTTGGTGTTCATTTTGATGATCGTTGATATCGAAATCGGATAAGAATGTTTTCATTTTATTCAGCAACTCGGAGTACTTATCGTTATTTTCTATTATATTTGGCACCATATTACAAATAATTTCTTCAGGAGTAGAATGCGAAGTTGATGAAGGCACATTACTTTGTGTTATATTTCCGACAAAAGGCCGAGTGTGATTTTGTTCGTACGAATATGGATGGTAAAAATTGCTAGAACTTTGATCGCACAATAAAGATTTATTATCAAAGTAGTTTTCAATATTTGAATTTGAAATTGCAGTTGGTTTATTGAAATTTAAGTTATGTTTAAGTTGATTAATTGATATTTCTCTGAAAATATGATTATAAAATGGAGTATTAGTAATAAACTGATTATCATAAGTCAGATTATCAAAATTTCGTTTTTTAGGATCAAAATTTTTATTGAGAGATCGAGTTGTCTTAGAAATATTTTCAGAATTTTCAAATTCAAACACCTCATCGGGTGAGATATTTCTGTGATTCGAAATTAAGTTATCTATGTTTATAAAATACTTCTTTTTATTCAAAAATATATTTTTCGGTACCAACTGTTTATATGGTGCTAGTACACAAACTTTCTTTTTTCTAAAACAGTTGACGATTGAATCTAAAATCTTCATTCTATCAAATCGAGGTAAGCAATTTTCAATAAAATTATTTTCGTGTACGGCGATTGCTTTTCTTTTTACATTATGACTAGAAGAATCACATAATTCACTTGAATCTTCAATTTTATCACAGATTTTTCTTTTTCTGGGAAGAAGTTCGATTTTCTCAATATTATCGTTTTTCATCAAACCATCATAATCATTAGAAACAGGAATCGATCGTTCACGTAGAGATGTGATATTGGTTCCATTAGAAGTCGATTGAATATTTAAAACATTTTCATCTGGATGTTTTGAAATATTTTCAGTATTAACTCCATCATTATTTATACAATCAATATTCTTTAATGTTTTGCTATCTTTTATTTTATCAATCGATTTATTGGATTCATTCTTTATAGTTGGTTTAAAATATTTACTTATATCATTATGTCGGATTAATCTATATCCTTCCCTTGAAAGTAAAGAATAAACTCTGTATTCATCTAATTTAATGGACTTTCCCAGTAAAAGAGAATAAGCTTGTTGAATGGAAACGCTTATTTTTCCATATTTCAATAATAAAGCACCCTAAAAATAAAATATGTCGGTAATTTCAAATAATTAGCAGATGAAAGGAGTATTAGAAGCATAAATGAATCTCACTATTTCCATTAAATATAAGGCCTCTTCTGGATAAATATATATTTTGTTGCCGTGTGCATGGCCAATATGCAACCAGTGTGGTCCTTTTTTTTCTACAACAATAGCTTTCTGTAAAATATCATCCCATTCAGCAAATGACAAGGTACTCCTGAAATCACAAATCATAAGAGTTAATAAGATTTTGAATATTTTAAGAAAAATGAGGTTAACTTCTTCTGGAAACTTTTAACTAGGTTACCTTTTTTCGATTCTTTGATCTTCTAGTAGGGTTTTCTTATTTTTTAAGTTATTTTCAACTTCTTCATTTTCCAGTGGTGTACCTTGTGTAATGGTTTGTTTTAGACCTTTGATTGGTAAGCCAACACTACCTTTTTTCGCTCCATTCGCAACTAATTCTTCTCCCCTAAATTGAATAAAAATATATATTAAAAATAATTAAGAAGAAAATACACAAAAAAAAACAATATTATTTGAAACTGACGAAAGTAATTTAACACTATCCATTGAATCAACATGAACGTTCACTTTGAATAATTTCCGACGTCAAATGTCAAATGAAAATAACTGACATCATAAAACATATTTTATCGACCATCAGTAAACGTGTTTTTTCAAAAATATATGTTTAAAATTTATCGATAAATATGAATTTGGAGAAATATAAACAGATATTTAACCATAAAATTAACAAATAAATAAATAAGAAACTTTTAGAAAAATATTTAAAATTTCAACAATCTACTTTACGCTTATGGTAGTTCAAAAAATTATACACAAATATTTTTTAATTATTTTCAGTTTTCATTAGAAAGTATATAGGTAGTTCGTGAAAATTGTGTTTTTAAAAAGCATAATATTCAAATTTTCATAAAATATGTTTGACATCTATCACATAGATGTCAGTATTATCTGCAAAAATTTAATTTATTTCCTAAAATATTTGTAAATTTAAAAAAATCAGAAATTTATTATCTTAAAATTTTCAGTATTGACTTATACGTTAAAAAGCTAAAATTGATATAAAGTGAAGGATTAAGAAGTAACGAAGTTTTCAATATAAAAAAATCATTTGAAAAAGTTATTTAGAACATAAATACATTTGTATTTACATTTAAATACCGGTGAATGTTCACACTATTTGTTCATTTTGGAAATAAAAATAAATAAAACAGTAATATGCTTTTTTCCGGACGATTTCATTTGCTGAGAAAAATTGCGATAAAATATTAATATTGACATCGTTTCGATTTTTCGGAAACTTATTTGTGTTAATAATAAAAATATTACTAAGCCGGTCAACACTTTGTCTTGAATCGTTGAAAACCAATTACAACCGATTATTTGTAAAGCAAATTATTTCGATATAAACGATTACTTTGTGTTATTCCTAGATTGCAAACTTACACTAATTTCTTAAAGCTCTGAAGCGAAGTTTGTTGATATCCCGAAACGAAAATCAGAAATAAATATTTTGAAAATATAATGCAGATTTTCATAATATAATCGTGAAAAGCACGCATGAATATACGAAAATTATCATATATGTTGAAGGTGTCAATAGTACATATGTATGTAATATGCATTTTTAATATCGTTTGGTCGATGGCTATCACGTGCAAGTCATGTACAGGTAGATAGAAATTTATGATGCCATTATAATAGTTTGTTTTTGGAACAGTCCATATTTAATTCATCGATGTATTTTTTATCGGTAATATTGCATTTTGGGTATTTAATTTTTTGTATATTTTAATTTTCAATCCATTTCTGATAACATTTTATACCACAACATAAAAAATATATAATTGGAAAATTCAGCATGGCAGCATTGGGTGCATTGTTTTCAAGGAATACATTATTTTCATTATTTACAATAGTGACAAATTAATTTTGATCATAAATGAATAACTTTTAATCAACTGTCACTATGTTCAACTGTCATGTATTTATCAGTCATTGTGTTCATCTATCGCTATATTCAAGTGTCATTGCCCAACTATCGCTGTGTTCAAGTATCGCTGTGTTCATCTATCGTTGTGTTCATCTATCGCTGTATTCAAGTATTATTATCCAACTATCGCTGTGTTCAAGTGTCGTGTGTTTAACCGTCATGTGTCTAACTGTCCTATGTTCGTATGTCGATACATCGTTGCATTGTTCATCTATTGCTGTATTCAAATATCATTGCAAAACTATCGTGGGTTCATCTATCGCTGTGTTCAAGCGTCATATGTCTAATCGCCATGTAACCAACAGTCCTTATATTCACCTATTATGAAACCTCACCATCAAAACATAATATTATACCCAACTAGAAAACTTTAAACAAAAATTTCCCACGAATCCATTCAACGTTCATCTGTTACTGTGTTCAAACGTCGTATGTCTAAGCATCATGTCCCCAACTGTCATTATGTTCACCTTTCATGAAACCATCAAATAATACCAATTAAAAAACTTTAAACAAAAATTTCTCAACGAATCCGTTCAACGTTCATCTATCGCTGTGTTCAAGCGTCGCATGTCTAACCGTCATGTCCCCAACTGTTGTTATGTTCACCTATCATGAAATCTAATCATCAAAACATTAAATAAGAACCCGATTAAAAACATTAAGCAAAAAATTTTAACGAATCCATTCAACGTTCATCTATCGCTGTGTTCAAGCGTCGCATGTCTAACCGTCATGTCCCCAACTGTCGTTACCTATCATGAAACCATCAAATAACACCCAATTGAAAAACTTTAAACAAAAATTCTCCAACGAACCCATTCAACAGAACCTCCACAATCTCGAACCACCCCCAAAAAAATCGAACCGCCCCCTTCACCGAGCGCAAAAGGGAACCCCCTCCCGAAATTGAATAGAAGCGCAAGCGGACGTGTTCGATCACTGGGTCATGCACCGGCCGAGCTTTGATTGAATGCTCCGCCATTACGGGGGCGCATGCGTCGCCCCCGCCCCTCCCCCCCGCGGGGCGCTCCCCCGCCGGCGCAGACGTAAATCTACGTGACCGCGTACGCGCCCCCCGGCGCCCCGTAAATCGTACGTCAAACGTGCGCGGAATCGATGGCAGTCTACGCTCGCGGCGGCCGCGGTTGAGCGTCCGCGTCGTAACACCCCCGCCGGCGGCCATGCCCCCGCCCGGGGCCTGAGGGCGGCGGGCTGAGGCTGTCACGTTGGCCGCACTGGGCCGCTTTCGCGCCATGGAAGTCGATTTTGTGTTTTGGGACATGCGTGCGTATCCATGGCGATGCTCTGTGGAAACATACTGATTTTTTTCGGTGTCGGTTGATTCTGTAGGGGTGGTTGTTTGGGTTTTGCGAAGAGGATCGGAAAGGTTTGTTGGAATTGTATTATTTTTGTGTTGGTAACGGTTTTTGTATTTGAATTAGGTTGGTTGGATGATTAATAAAATATATCGAATTGTGATTGTGAAATTTTATTGGATCGAGATATTGGAAAAAGTAAGTATATGACATGGATGAAGCCAGAAGTTGGACCAGTTTCGACCGCTGAATTTCAAAAATAATTATAAATTTTATTTATTATGAAAATTATGTTGAGATGTATCACATGACGATGTACCTATTTGAATATATCCTTTGAATGTTTTAAATGTACACAAATATTAAATTTCAAATGAAAAACAATATATTTGTAACCCATATATGAAGACGATATATAAAAAGTTGTGTTTTGTTGACCTAACCTAACCTAAAACTATTTCTTTTGGGTTTCTGAATATCTTATATAATCATTTCAGAACTTTTTATGTTAATTTCCTTTTTTACAATAGTCTTAATCGAATTAACTTCTAAATGACTCATATGTAAATATTTTTAATTAAAAATATAAAAATTGCACATAAAATTAATAATAAAAAAATAAGTCGAAACAAATCAAATTGTGACCATTTTCACATAATACGACTATAAACAAACCGAATTCCACCCAACAGAAAATACAGGTAAGATAATTAAGAAATTAAGCTTCCACTGCTTAATTTCGCAAATTGACACAGCGTGCAAAAAAAAAATGCAAAACACACCATAAAACCGAAACCCAAAATTAAAATAATAATAATAATAATAAAAACGAGTTTTCGCAACACAAACTGTCAACGGCGATCGAACGAAATTTATTCGCATATAATATGGTCGCCATCGATCACCGGACAAATTGGGCGCCACTTCCACCCAGCGCTGCCAACATTAAAGCGAAAATTAACCGAAGATCGATCGGGGCATGGCCGCGATAATAGACGTCGAATTTTCGAATATGCGTACTTTTACGTATATGCGTTTCGAAAGCGCTGTTTTAAGTGCACGGGTTTTTCGATTTTAAAATGGAGACGGCTTCCCACGCGTTGCCATTGCGCTCTTATAACGTGTCACTTTTACGGTTGCATCATGGTGTTTATGTGGAATTAAAAGGGAACGCGTGTCGAGGATGGAAACTGGGTCGGTGGATGGATGGGTTGGCGAGCTTGATGGTTTCGGATTCGAAAGGATTTGATGGTGGTTGGGTAATTTTTTTGGATTCCATGTGGTTTTATAAGTTCATTTGCATATGAAAAGTTTTTTGATCTATGTATGTGTTGAAAGTATTATTTCGTTATTTTCGTGACACGAAAATTCAATTTGATTAGTAATCGAAAATTATTTTTATTTGTTAAGAAAATTTATGAAAAATTATATGAACACCTAGTATTTTTAAATCATCAAATGAGGGGCTCGGCAGTAAATAGTGCTAAGCGACATTTTTCACTTTTGGAAATATTAAGAAAAAAAGTTTTCAAATAACAATTACATGCATTTAGATGCAAATAAAATTAGAAGTAACGACATAGTAATATCATCTTTTGAGAGAATGTGGAATTATTTATTAATTTCTGTAGTAAAAGTGCTAATTTTTGTAGTAGGTATATAAAAGAAACTCAATTTTATAATTTTGGCGCTTAGCACTATTTACTGCCGAGCCCCTCATATCAGAAAGACAATACTTTTCGACCAAAACCGACTTCTATTTTTTATAACAAAGTATCGATTTTTTTTATTTCGTTTCAATAAATTATAGCCCGAATGCACTAGTTTATTTTCAAATTAAAGTAAACATAAATTAGATATTGTCTTTGTTCTTAATTGACATAATAATATTATATGATGAGCTGGTTGGGTGTGGCGATTGATTAATGAATCAGATCGTAACTCTTCCGATATTTTCGATTAATTATTATTATCATAAGTACTCTTATAACCGTTTTATCTTATTATGTGATTTTTATATTGATTTGTTACAATTTTTTTGACACGAAGAGATTATTTAGTGCCCTGGAAAGCCGATACGTTGCTTCATCAGATTTGAAAATTTTTATCAACGAATTTGTAATGGTAAAATGGTGGATTATCGAATGCGGATTCAACGAATGCTTGAAAAAACATTTAAAAGATACTGAAATTAAGTTTTGATATTTGATACTATTTTTGAATAATAATTGATCGCAAAAACGGTACGTAGTATACGGTCGTAATAAAAAGATGATTTTTAACTAAAAACATCCATTTAAAAAAATAATAATAATATCATCAAAATCGTGATGACAGAATATAAAATAGAAAAACAGAAAAAAATAAGCGAAAAACCGAATAAATTCCATAAAATAAAAACCTTTGACGTGACGCACAAAGAAAACTGTCCACCCATCCTTCTCCATATCGTTCGGGTCCCATACGAAAGCGATTCGGTTTTTGAAGCGTTAGCCATTTTCCACACGAATGATTCGAAAATAGTGAAAGTGCGAAAGCGATATCGTAAATTATGCGCACAGGTAAAAAAAAAACCTAGGGAAAAGTCGTTCGAGTTTTCCGGGCGCGTCTCCGCGAAGATTTTTCCAACTTTTCCCCGGCCGGCGGTAAATTGATTTGAAAAAAGGCTCCCGAGGACACGCGTCTATATAGAAAAACGATCGGCCGCCCGTTTTGGCGCCCTTTTTTGAAATGTGGCCGCGCTGACTGGCGACTGCTAGAATATTCATGGCGCAGCACCTGTGTTTTTACGATAACTGCACGGTAACCTCAATAAACGAGTTGTTATCCGGAGATGGGATATCGCAATTTTTTCGTTTTCTTTTTGTGAAGAGAGCTTTTCCCGCCGTTCGTTAGAGGGGTCGGCGCAGGGCGGCCAATCGCGACTCTTTCGCTCTTCGAACGTGAATTAATAAAGGGTTTTTTTTATTCACTTTCGATTTTTCGTGCGGATATTTTTCGCGACGTGACTCTAATAGAAAGATACGTTATGGAGTTCCTACGAAGCCTTCGGGAAGAAGAAAATATATCAGATATGGCGGATTATAACATTGATATATTATGTTATGGAGTCAAAATGCTGAATTCTAATAAACAATGTAGAATATTATAATTTTTACGTCATTGAACCAACCATCCAAAATCTGAAAATTTTTATTACATAATTTATGGAAACGAGAACGTTGCGGATGTTTTTGAGAATAATTCTTTTTTTTGCTGAATATCCGAAATGTCCAAGGTTGTAGATACCGATCGAAATTTTATTTATGTTTATTACGTGATATGGAAGCGATAAAATTTTCAATGACTTGTTCATAAATCAGTGCGGATATTCATAAATATGGATTAAAGTTTTGAAACGCTGTCAATATGAAGGTGAAAGTAAATCGTTTTACCGTATCTGCGGGAAAATCGACGAAATTGATCGAAAAGGTGATTTAAAGGTTTTGTTTTAAAGAAAAGTAAATCATTTATTTTAAATTAATTCGATATAAGGGACGGATCCAGTGGGGGGCGGTGAGGGCAATTGCATCAACTGTGGATTATGGTAAAATGTCTAAGCTCGTGCATTTTCGAAATTATCGTTTTAAATGATGATGATGATGATGATGATGATGATGATGATGATGATGATGATGATGATTTTTTTTTCCTTTTTTCAAATGAA
>JAOXNN020000073.1:262964-273563 GCA_028571205.2 Hydropsyche betteni | reverse complement strand
CACTGCCAGCAGATAAGTAAAGGATTGATATGGCGCTGAATCTTGGTAAGGCAGTACTCGGGTATTTGAAGGATCGCCCCGAGGAAAAATTGACTGCGCGGCAGATTGCCGAATGGATCTTCGTAACTTTCCCTGATGAATGCCAAGCGAAGAAGCAGAGCAGCCAGTACGTGAGCACGGACGCTGAGCTGGTCCAGCAGCTTGTCGCGGAAATCAGCTCGCAGCGCCCGCGCTTGCAGAAACGTCACCCAGAGTTGAAGACCACCGAGGGTCGGCCACGCAAGTACTACTACTCGGAGAAATCTGACGTCGCCGAAGTTGCGGCGGCTGAGGGCGTAGTTGCCTCTCCTATGGCAGACAGTAGCGATGCCAAGCTCGGGGAACACGCTACCGGTCGTTCGGCGCGTGTGTGTCAACTTTTTCGTTGGGGTGCGTCCTTTCGCGCTCCAGGATCGATCTCGAGGACGATTTAATTGTGCGTTTGTGCGGTGCAACGGTGGCGAGGGCGAAGCGCCGCGTCCTCGACCGGTTCCGCGTCCTTGCGATTGCACCGAGGCCCGAACGCGGGCTTTATTTACTCGGGACTCGTTGACGGTTCGGATTGTGTTCCGTTTGAAGTCCGATGTTATTATCCTTTGGAGACCTTTTGGGCGACTTTTATCCGATGCACTTTGCACGCGTTTTTATTGTTTAATTATCGGTTCTAGGGCTTGTCGATCTTAATGATGATGGTTCGAGTTGGTTCTAGGGAATGATTCTGTTTTAAATTTGGTATTTAAACGAAAAAATGAGAATTAAATCTCTCGTTAGAATGGTTTCGATTAAAAGCCCTATCTATCGATCGCCATACAAATTATAATATAACTAGTATATACGCCCGACGTTAACAACATTGGCTGTGAATGTAAAGTTCAAAGAAATATATTGATAACGCAATATAATGTCAATTTTTTAAATTAAAATAGTAAAAATAATTTTTTTTAAGAAACAGAAAACGATAAAATGTGATAATATTTAATTATATCGCCAAAGGTTCCGCGATTTTCGAACTTTTCTATAGAACAGGCGAGAATGATGTTAACTGTGTAGCGATTATAGCTGTTATTTTAATGGGCATACAGGCTAAATTGGAATGCGTTAGAACTCGCGAATATTAAGCATCATATTATAGATGTTAACTGTATACGCATAAAGACCATATTGCTATAAAAAGTCGCGAGCGTCATTCGAACGAACAGACGGACACACATAAATTCGCGATTATGTATAGGGGATGTGCTAGCGTTGCGATTGATTGCGACAATAATTACAGTTGGTCGTTACAGCGTTCGGTACACCAGTAAGTGCTAAACGCGCGGAAAAAGAAATTATTGTTTCGACATTTTCGTATCCAGCGAAATTTTTGTTGACGAATGTTGGATGTTCGTATAATTATGTTGATATTGTGATTTATTTTTATTTGAAATAAATATATATTTTTTTGTATATTTATTCTATAGGAGATGAATCTTACTGTTGGAAAAAAACTCTCGCATTTAAAGAAAATAATTTTTTGATGAATTATTGTAGTTTTTCTTTAACAAACTCAACAGATTTCATGTAAATTGAATCATTTACTGAATAAAATGATTCAAATGATAAAGACGTTCGTTTTTTGTGTTTAGATAAAAGAATTTTTTTTTCTAAAGTCAGCCATTTGTCTTTATTTTATGAAACTGACCATATCATGGCCGTCATCATTTTTGACGTCTCGACACCCTAGCGAAGTAAATCCCCAACTGCTAATATCACAATTTATTTGCACTATTTCTTTTTTGTATATTCATTGCAACACTCACGTATCACTTCATCGTCATTATTCAACCTACACTATTCCTATATGTGTCATACATCTTTCATCCAGCACACTTCACACATTGATTTCATTATTCCCTCATTACCGTACCGTTCCCCCACTTCAAATATCCATCCACTATTTCAACTCTCGTTCCTTCTATCCAAAACAAATCATCCGATCCGAACCCAATCCTCTCAACATTTCACCCGTCCGACTCCTGAGCCGATCACCATCACCATTGAGCACAAATAAACAATCGTCGAGCATACACATATCAACAACGCTACCGCTTTACGTAATTCCATCATTATCATTTCAGATAAGAGGAGCACGCACGTATATAATGGCATTACACGTTCGATATTTAGGCGCACAATCGATACCCCGGCGAATTCCCGGTCGTAAAATCGTGTTATTTCTTATTCACGTCGTAAACTCGAGTGCGTTTCTATCGATTCCATCTCGGGCTAGTGCCCCGAATGTGTTTCGGTCGAATATATTCGCGAATTTGGTCGAATCGCGTATGATATGTGGACGGGTTTTGTATGTGAAAAATTGATATGAGGATGTACGCGAATTTACCGCAAATCGGTTTCGCGTACGCGTTTTAGCTTCCTTTGAATCGCTGAGGTTTATATGGAAAATGTGTTTTGCGGTAGAGTCGCGGTTCATATATTGCGAGGCGTGTTTCAATTTTAAGTTATGCTTACACGCTTGTGAATATGTAAATATGCATTCGTTTACGATTCAACTCTGTTTTACTCGTGGAGTCGAGTATAACAAAATAGCCTCTTTTAACACTTGTATCTCTGAATTTCTAAACAAGACCACAGATAATTGATTCGGTGGTGTCAAGTCGCCGATTGACACCTAGTAATAGGCTAAAGTGGAAACGTATCGTCGATAATAATTCAGTTTCATTCACGGCTTGTCGAACGAGCGACGGCCATCTTCCGAACACGAGAAAGATCTTAATAACTTCCATATTTCCATTGTGAAAACGGTCGGTTTGTTTGTTTATCCTAGATCTCGCAATAGTCTCTCACAGTTTCCTGGAATCGATCGTTAGTAGGAAATCGATGCAAGTCTTTCGACATTTTATTCAGTTCGTTCCAATGAGGTCATCGTTGCTTCCATATTATATGACGCCATTTTCGATCGGCTCTTGCCGATTTGCATTTTGCACACACATACACGTACGGTATCGGCTTTCGTTTTGCACAAGGTAAACTATTATGATGTAGCTTCAGAGCAAAGTCTTGTAAAGTCGTATTTCGACCTTGCCTATTGTGTTTGTGCATAAAAGATTCGCACGAGTTAGAACCTAGATTCGGACCGTGTTTTTTTTCGTACTTAATTAAAAATCGTTTTCTAGTTCCATATCGTTGTAAGTTTTAACGATCTCAGTTGGGAAACTTATTTAATCAAGCTCTCGGATGCAAAAGTTTCGCCGGTTGCATTGTTTTAATTGGCCTCTGCACCGGATTGCTCAAAACTTTATTATTTCATTCGGTTCGATCGCGAAGCTCGTTTTCTTGCCAGTTTCGCATTCTGAGCCCTTTCGTATTCTATTTTTTACATTTTGCGGGGATTGTCTCGATGGTGCTTTTTATTTTAGAACCGACCGCCATATGTTTGTTGGGTTGTGTGGATAAAATCCTCATAAATCCGCCCATTACTTTATTTCACGTAACCCTCGTCCGAACTTTATTTTTTTTTTAGAAACTTCCTAGTTTCGCTCGTTCAGCGTATATCATTTCATAAAAAAGTTGGGCCTTTTTAATTTTGAATTTTTATTTCGGTCATAGTTCGTTTTACACCTGGAATTTTATATACGCGGTGCAACGATGACTCCTGCCGTACTTAATGAATTTCTTACACCTGTTACCCTTTGTAGATAAGGGAAGGTACGTACCTGGGCAAGAAAGGGATTATCTAAGTGTTCACTCGCCAGGTGCGAAGTCGCAAGGACGCCTTTTTTGCAAGTGCCTCTCTACTATTTCGTACAGCCTTTATAAAGCAGATGCGTAAACGCCTAAGTACACTTTGGCCGCGTCATTAACAAAGATAACGCGAATTTCGCTCTCGGTACTCGTCGGGGCTCGTATCGGGTTTCTGTTTGGTCTGTCTGTGTGTTCTTTTGAAGATGGCCGGGAAACTCGCGACGAAGCGATCCATTGTTCGTGGGAATGGCCGACGATGGACCTGTCGATGCGCGAAATCCGATGACGGCGTTCTGTTGATTTAATTACGATTTCCGCCGTGTGTTGAATGTCGTTAAGTAACGGCGTTTTTGTGCGATGATGTCAAAACTTTTGAATAAAAAAAAAAAATCGCAACTGGTTTCGTCGGTTCGAATGGGTTTTTGCATTGATTGAAACTGTCGTTCGGTTGACTAATGTTATTATCCATCATTACAGTTGATTGTCTGTTAATTTTTTTTTAAATGATAATTACACTTTCGATTTTATCTGTCGTATGATGTTTCGTTCTGTAAATATAATTTTAAATATTTTAAAATTAATCGTGTTAAATACATAAACGGTATTCGAAAACATCGTTTTATCATATTTTGCGAATTACTCATCGCTGAAAATGATATTCGAGTCAAGTCTATAAACAATATTTATGTTTTTGAAAATATACGATTTCAATTTAACATTTCGTCGAACCATGAAATGCGTTCTCCATAGGTCCATTATTTCAGAAAGGAAGCGGCGATGATTAATGCAAGCACGCAGAGTCGTTCCCATTCAATTACGAGAACTCCTTGCTCTCGAGTGTCTCCTACTTCCTCGATACACACTTTTTTATTATAATTCCCATCCACATCTATTCTAGAGAGGGTTACACGATCTTAATGCGTACACGCGAAGGCGATAAATTGAATATACGGGGGCGAGCGTGTCAAAAAGATGACGCCGAGTATTTTAAGCAGATGCATCTGTCGCACATCCTCGGTTCGGTCCTTTCTTCCCTGGGTCTCCTTTCTCTTCCTTTCCTGTCGCGGGTATGATGGGAAAAGGGAAAATGTCTCCTATTTTTTCCTTTCCTGAGAGAAAAACACGTCATATACGCGCGTTTTTATCTCGCGTGTGCGGTCCTAGAAAATAAAATAATACAGCGAGACGAAAGTCACCGTATAATGTTTTCGTGTCCCAGATTTCGCGAATGCATAATGTACGCCTGGCGCACTTATGTCACAACCGAAACGCGTCTTGAATTCGCGATGCTTTCTGATTTTTTTTGTTTTTGTCTTGTGAGTCGTTTTTCGTTCGTATCCAGATTTTTTTTCACCTTTGGATGTAGGAATTTGTCGCGATCCGAGCGTTTCAATGCCGTTCGATGTTTGCGCAGTTGGCTTGAATAAAGTATGTCGTGCTAGTTTGGATTGTTGCAATTTTGAATATATATGGATGCTGCGAATGCGAAATGTCGTTATGATATAAAAGAAATGTAAGAAGACCCGAAGATATCTTATTCAGTAATGGATGATAAATAAATATAACAGTTTATATTGATGAGAGGAATCCGAATATATATTCGATTCTGTCTTCCGTATTTTTTCATGTCTCTTTGTTTGGTAGATGACCGTTCTTTCATCGGATTAGTGGGGTGGATTTCTTTCTTTATTTACGCTCCGGAAGATCGTGCAAATAAAAATAATCGACGACGCGATTGAAGTCGACGTCCAACTATCGGCCATTTTCACTGTCGACGTTTCAGATTATACAAAGAGACGCTACTATTATACAAATTTAGTATTTATAGGTGTGTTCCCTATTGAAAAGACGCATTCGCTCCGATGCATTCGTAGAAGGAAACGAACGAACCGGAGGTAGGGAACGCTACCGGTTGGCGGTTCCTCCGGCTAAATTTTGCTATCGACAAAAGCATAGGGGAACATGTCTGCGAGTGTGAGGAGAAATCCGATATTTTTCGCGTTTTCGGCGAATTGGCGTTGAAGTTTATGAGGTTATTGTGGGAGAACGGCTTTTCGATTGCGCCACGTTTTCGGTGCATTCGCTCATTTTTGAGCCTTTCAGATTGGAAGGTGAAACTTTTCGATAGCGTTTGGTTTATGGAGTGTGTGTTTCTTACGAGCTCTTGATCGGATGAAGACCTGGATGTGTTTTGTTGAGTATGTAGGATACGCGATCGACTGCACATGGGCGTATTATTAGTATATTTTTTTACAGAAACATCTGCCTTTTCGTAGACCATGTGTTTCTATTTCATTCAATCGTCAACCTTTTATTGAGTTAATTTCAATAAAAAAAATTTTATATTAAATTCCAATAAATATGAACCTTATCAAGGTGACAAGTATTATGTTTATGTAAGCAATTTCCCATATTCGAATTTCATAAACGACTTTTAATGTTTTCAAAACAAACATAATTTAAATAAAAATAATATTCAATCGATTTCATTACTTCGGCCTTCTCTCATTATGTCGAATACGTGTTGTCTTTCGTATCACATTTGTGTACTCGTGTTTACGCAATTATAAATTCAAACACACCAACGTACACGCCGCAAAAGCGTCGACACGCCGTCTACTATTGTTCAACAAACCCATGTTATGAAAATTTCACATTGCGAAACGTGCATTGTAAGAAAGCAGTGTGCACATGCAGCTCGCGGACCACAGTTTGGCGACACGTGGTGCAGGGCGTGTATGAGGTGCATTCGTATCGTATACATTGGCTCAGCTGCATAATATTCGAGGGGTGGTCAGTCGGTAAACATGCGAGAATATCGACTGTTTTATTTACACTTCTGGTATAACATTGTACTAAAATATAGTACAAATATACTCGTCGATTATCACACATGTTTTCGGTTTAGATGGATTTTTATGTCGTGTGTGCGCTCTGTGTTGTTATTTTTTTTTTTTTAGAAAATCGGTTCGCTCGGATAAGTGCAGTTCATGTGAGAGATAAGTCGAAGTCGTTCTAATAATTTAGGTCGATGGAACAGCTCGAGAATTCCTCACTAATTAGTCATTGTGGAGTCGATCGGCTGTTGTGTCGACAGCATCGGAAAAATATCTTCAGTTTTCAATTGACGGTGGAAATCAAAAATATGGGATGATAATTTGTCGCCGCGTGGCATTTTTGTGACATCGAATTAAAAATTTCGTGATTATACAATATTCGTGTATAACGAGTTTCGCGATTTGAATGTTTGTATTAGGTTTCGTAAGTTATAATTCGTGTGCCCTCGTCGTATGAATAATATGATTATTCATATGAGGTAAATTCAATTATGTAAACAATTACATAATTTAATTCGCGGTTTTTTAATTAAAGGAAATTTCGCAATTTTTCTTCGCATCAATAGATGTTGATTATCAAAAGAATCTTAATTTTGTGTATGAATTGTTGTTTTTCTTTTGTATTTTTTAAATAATCTCTACTTTTGTAAGATTGTTACTTTGCTTGTTACACGTTTTTTGTGCGCCAAAGGAGGCGACTGTGTTTTTCTTTCGCTCGGGTTTGTAAATCTACCGCACGGATCTCATTTATCAAAAAACTTTGCAAACTGAAAAATGAAAATGTGTCTTTTTCGTAGCACTTCGCGCCTGCTCTTTTTCAGCTATAAATTTATACATCTCGCCTCTAATTTGAAACTAACGTGAGAACATTTCCAACAATTTTTTTCGCTACAATTTATATACATAGTTCGATCGCGCTTATTTCTAGTAAAACTTTTCAAAACAGCCTTCCACAGAACAATAAACAAAAAAAATATATATTTATTTTCACAAAAACAAATTTAAATTAAGTTTTACATCTTTCCTCATTAATCTGCAAGACATCATTCGACACTCATAAGATGAAAAAAGTCCCGAAAATATCTCGATATGATAATATACGAAACGAGCACATATGAGCACGCTCCCGTCACTCGCATTATTAAAACACCGTCTATAGCAGGGGTTCTCAACCTGGGTTCACATTTGGGGAGGAACGGCGAACTCTAGAGGAGGAATGGTCAGTTTTTTTCAAATTTAATACACGGTCACTATCGACCAGAAATTAGTTTGAAACGATAATATTTCTCTAATAATAATGAATTTAAACAAAGATAAATAAAACGAAGAGAATTTTGAGCGCCTATTAACATAAGTTCGTCGGTTATTGAAGGGTAATTGTTTTAAGCGTGTTGTTATACTTTGGAACAGTATTGTATTCTTTATGAATGATAAGAAAATGGTTGATGCAAAATGCATGATATTTTATTTAAAAGATATATTTAAAAAAAAAATAATTTGTTAAATAAACAATTTCAAGAAAAATCGTGTAATCTCATAGCATGTAAAAATGTAATTGTTGCTTTTCTCGGAAAGTTTAATCATTTCAAAATTAACATCGGAAGACGAGAATTTGCACAATTTCCATCGTTGGTTGCCATTTCTCAAGAAGTAAAAGATGATCTTTATGTATACAATGATCATTTGAAAAATGTCGATGAATATTCATATAATATTTTTAATACGTTTTTTTTTTTTTTGAGAAAATATTGGAGGGGAGGAATCGAAAAAGATTTGACTCGAAAGGTGGCCACGGCCCAAAAAAGGTTGAGAAACCCTGCTCTATGCACACACACACGAGTCGAAAGGGTGACTTTCTTCGCATAGAGAGCTCATCAGTTGTCAAACCCATCCGGTCACGAACCACCCATCCTTTCTTACCGCCGTTGTCTGCAGGCAGTATGCGGCTCACGTCACCGCCAACCCGTACCCGTGACGTCACAAACATCTCAAAAATTCCCGCCATCATTTCTCCGCCGAAGCTCGTTTTTCTCCCATATTTCCCCGCAAAGTGGAAATAGTGAAATTGCCGCGGTCCTCTAGGGGTCCTCTGCGACGGGATGACCCCTCTTTATCCGGGTACCCTTTGACCCGTCTTTCTCTTTGGCCGATGGAACATGCCGGGTTGTTTTATTCGGAATCGTGGGTTTGAATCTGCGCGTGTGCGTGTCGGTTTTGTTAATGCGTCGTACATATGAAAATTCAATTATGTACTTAATTTCGTAAGTAAACATTAATCAAAAGGGCATGTGATCCTTCCGAACAAACATTAAATGTGGCGTCAAACGATGTAATAAAATATATTTTATTACTTGGCCGAAAAATATCCGAGCGTTGTAGGCGAATGTGTTTTCGTATTTGTGCCGATGTGTGTTTTAGGTATTCGAAAATTAAAAATGATGTATAGGCGATTACGATGCACTCGTTATACGTTGAATTGGATCTACCTTAAATTGACGATTATTGATTGATTGATTATACTCGTTTGAAGGATGCCACCGATATATAGGGGATAATTAATGATGTAAAAATTTGTTTCCGTTTATAAAATCATGATTGATGAACGTTTATCGTATAAAATGGCCGGGTTGGTATTAAGTTTCGCTCTCGATGCGTGTACTGTATATTTCATCGAATAATGTGTTTAAGATTCGATAAAATGTTTGATGTATAATAATATGGAATTTTATAAACAGTTTTTTTTTATTTATTTTGACACGCTACTTTGTTGTACTTTGACGAAAACAATAGGATTCATACCGCCACACGAAAACCACGGATCATTTAATACCAAGAACGAATCATTCCGTAAATTTACCTTCGAAATAGTAAAGAGCGTAATTTCGTTGTCTTTTGTCTTTCTTCGGTACGAACGCCGCGATGTTTACACTTAGCAGCGCAACAACACCACTCCGGATAAAGTAAATCTCCGCATTCGTAAACTTTTATTTATTTTCGAGTCGATTTTGTATGTTTCCATTTTTTCCGAAGCCCCGATGCGCAATCTACACGTGTTTCCCGAGAACAAGAGTCGTGAAAAAAAGCGTTCCGAGCACATGTCGGCTTTCTTCCCACGTCTCAGCCGATGCATCTGCACTTTTTTTATATCCTGGTCCACCCGATGACATCTGTCACATATTGCCCGTAAAAATGGGTCGAGCTTCCTCTGTTCCTTAAACGTCGCGAAGCGATAGTTCGATCTTTGGCGGATTTCGAACTAATAACCGTTTTGTATGCGATGGATATCTGGCACACGAACGCACGACTCCCGATGCCCATAAATGCACTTCTGAAGTGTACCACTGGCGAGTTTCTAAACCGAGAAGAATCGCACGCAGAATCGATTAAGTGAACGTTCTAGTGCAGATTAGAATTCGGTGAAGGTCAACCTTTGCGTACGAAAGCGCGTTTTCGTTTTAGTACGAAATTTTCTCTTTTCGTGCGAAACGTTCGCGTGTTCGTGGCTTTTTTCGTTTTTTTGTGATTATTGCGAACGTATTGACTTTTTTCTTGGATTTCGTATTATGTTTAGTTTTGGTGACGGCTGGTTGGGCGCTTCTACGATTTCTCCGCGGTCGTATGTCCGTCGGATGATGTCCGAAGTGACGTCATTCTAGAATATCTTTCGTTGCAATCTTTTAGAGGTCGAAGATCTTTACTGGCCGACACAGAACACGTCGTAATGAGCGACCTCTGCTCGTTGATAAAACCAACAGAATCCGAAACGGATGATATTGTTCATTTTTATCGGTGGCAATCTCGTAAATTTCCTATTGTTTCCTATCGTGCATAAAAAGCAACGTGTACTCTGAAAAAATGAAATATCGATAGTAATAAATTTTTTTATGCGTGCGATATTTTTGATATTAACCCTTTGGCATCGGGGCGTCGCTTTTGCGACGATCAGATTCGGTGCGAGAAAAGCGGATCGTCGCTTTTGCGA
>JAOXNN020000073.1:205966-256902 GCA_028571205.2 Hydropsyche betteni | reverse complement strand
TCAAGGAACTGCGCATTATGGGCTTTTTACCGGTGCATTAGCTCCTATTTGCAAAAATCTGTCTGTCCCCCCCCCCCCTATATAAACAGCGGCCGGCGCGTCGCGTATGATTGATAATACGCGGCCTGCTTTATGCTTTTGTTTTAATGAATTTAAATTAAAAAAATAATTCGATTTAAAATTCAAGTCTCGAACAACGCTGGATACTATCCGCTAGTAGTGTATAAAAATGTAATAATAATAATAAAATAAAAATCAAGTAGCAAAATATGAATTAAATGGTTTTTTTCTGTTTTCTGTATTATCACTTTAATTTATGATTAAAAGATGTTTGTTTTGATTTTTTTTTTTTGGGACGACCCTTGCATTTAATTTTGATTTTAAATCATAAATATGTATTCGGTTCATTGTTGGTGATATTTTCTAATGGCGATGACTTGATATTTTCAAGCTCTTCTTCAGTTAGAGTATTTTAAGCACACGACACTAGGATGTCGGTAAATAAGCACGTCATTTGACTATTTCCTATGCAGTCTACCTGATTTCAAAGATATTGCAACTGCAAATAACCAATAATTCGCAGTTACTATAACTGCAAATAGCCACATCTTTTTTTCCGTTCAGTTGTCAAATCGTAAATTTCACATCGGGTAATCATCATTGATGATCTGTATTTTGCTAGAGATGTCACTGAACGCTCTTTTCGTAGTCTTTCACGTGTTTCGAATTTTATCCGTATTGAAAAATGCGTAGTATATATACGCTTTCATTTTCTGAGCGCACCGTGGCTTTTACTATAAATCATTATTTTTTTGAAATACTGACTTTCCTTTGATTTCTAAATCCCTTTGTGAATCGGATGCTCGAAACGTGCGTTTCGTTTCATTGTATAGTGCCACTTGTGCCGGTCGATACTCGAAAATTTCTTCTACACCCCAATCTTCCTCTCCGGGACAAATTTCCTCAATTTATTCCTGTTACCGATTCCCAATGAGTTTTTTTTTTATTATTTTTAATTACAAAGATCGTTCGTAGCGCACCTGGACGTAATTAATTAACTGCCGACGACACGCCTACGTACTGCCATTGTCTAGGCGGCGGCGCATTCGGCAGTCCACCCCAAACGGCTGAATTAATTTTATTTCCAACGTTATGAACTCGGGATTAAAGCTTTTCCGTCAACAAAAGCCTGCCCGTTTTCAAATAAAGTCCGGGATTTTTAAAAATTGTCCGCGCTCCTTGCAAAAGGTAGGGCGGCGGGAGTCGCTTCATTTGTCAGCCGATTCGTATTTCATTTTTCGCCGCACGAAAGAATCTCCGTTGCGAAATGTAAATTTTTACGTGGAAAATTGGACTAATAAAACAAGGTAGAAATGTCTTCATTCCGCGTGCTTGTACAGCCTTTGCCTCGTTCGGGTTCTTTGACCGGAAGCTGAAGATGAGACTCTTTAAGCGACCTGGAATTTGCTTAATAATGAAAGAAATCTGTTTAAAGAATTTTCGTATTTATTTATTTCTTTGTTGAGAGTTTGTACATTTTGAAATTCGTTAAAATGTTCTTTATCATCGTACAATGTCGAAGGAAATCTTGTCGTGATAATAATTAAATTTTTAATCACGTGTAAAATGTAATCGTTACATTTAATTCGATTTGTTTTTCCTTGAATTTTGCACTGTGTACTCGTTATAAATTTTCCACTCAATAATTTGTACAATTTGTATCTTTTCAGGTGAGTGTTTCCAGTTTAAACCATTTAGCAACGCAACGGTAAGCTCCTTGAACGACGTTTTACTTTCGTTTAGCGTCGTTACAAATCTCGCAATAAATACATAGTTCTTTTCGCGTAAAAAGTAATCCGCACTCATTTCCACCGTCGAACAAACGATTCCGACCGAGGGACGGACCGCGTCCCTCGCCGAGGTGCGATTTAATTCGGTAATTACTGCGTTTTTCAGTTTCGCTGATTTGATTTTAATCTTCGAAATTAACAGTCAGCTCTCTCACCGTTATCTGGGAGCCGGCGACCGTTTCCCGTGTCTCCCCAGTACCGCTTTTGCGAGTTTTCCGACCGTTTCCAGGCCGAGGGCGGGCGAAATAAAGGTTTGAAACGGGCTAATTATTCTGCCGGTCGCGAAACGGGCGACAAATGTTTTCCGAAGTGAAATCCGGACAATTAGATCTGCGAAATTGGCCGCCGTTTTATATTCGCCTCTTAAAACGTGAACTTTTCGGCTTACAACTTTTCTTTTTGTTGTTCGATTACTGATAAGTGCGTGTACTCTTGTTTGTTTTTTCGATTTGAATATTCACTTCAGCGATTTATCGATAACAACTCAATTATGAGCACTAGATTAAGGTGACTCTATATGTCATTGTTATTAAATCTATCTATACATATGTTACAGTTTGAGTGTCTACTTCGTTTATGCACGAACAAACTAGTCTGTTTATACGCCTTGTAACAACTCTAGTCCAATTGTTAATTTGATACGATAATTTGAGTTGCTTGCACTCAGATAAAGCTCTTATGCAAAATATCAATAAGGTGGAAATTGATGTCAAATAACGATCGAGCAATGCGCGTCTCGTCGTGTCAGTTTGAACTTCGAGAGTTTGTTTTGAACGTTTTCACGACTCGAGATAAAACGCTAACCTAACCTTACCCAAGCATGATACTTATAACGTATTTTTTTAGTTTAGACGCAATTATATGTAGATAAAATTTGACAGTTGACATTCAAACTAAAATCAATAGTTTGGGTATATTCAAACTAGTATGGGTGTGAACAAACAAAAGTTTACACTTGAACATATATAAAAAATGAACCGTGGTAGGTATTTGGTGTGGATAAAACTTAAAAACCGCTTGACCGATTTGTGTATTTATTTCTTTCTTTTATTCGCTCTAACTAAGGGATAGTTTATGAAGAAAAATAATAGGAAAATTCCTAAAGAAAAGCTAAAAAATGACGGTACACCCCGCAATCCGCCCGACAGTTGTGTTGTGAAGATTTCATACAATCAGGGGCATTTTGTTTTCAATGTGTTTTTGAAATAAAAAAATAATTAAATTAATCAATTTAACAACAATGCAACAATTTTAATGCAATCGGTACACCGGTGTGTGCAGAACGCGTGTTCACAACGGGAATCGGGAATCCGAGCAACGCCGGGTACTACCGCTAGTTTGAAATATTTTAAGAATGTGCATAAAAGAAAAACAATATTATCAATAAAATTACCGTTCGATATTGTGCAGGAAGCTTTCGATTAACGACTTCCAAGGAATAATTTCTATTTCTTTGTTCACGCATTATAATGTTTGTATTTCACGTATACTCGCGACGAACTTAAAACGTTATGGTAATGCGTAAATGACGTACAAAAAATATCTATTGTTGGTTACGTGTACCAGACTCGTATTTTAAACGAAATGAAAGGTTGTACACGTGATTTACTAGTTACAATGAACCGCAATATTTATAGTGGTTTCGTACACTTCAACTAGATTCATTTCATGCTCGGTGCATTCTATGTATTTTGATACACGCTTTTCATATTTCCTACCTTCGAACTCTTCGAAAGCTTGATCTCTATTTTAACTTTCATCGAAAGTTGTCCGCGTGCATCGTGCCGATTTAATTTGCATACTGCTTACTTATTTTATACGCAGTCTTTGTTTCCGCGTTATTCGTACGATACAATGTTGATTTTTCATCCGACGGAAAATAATCGATGACGTACGGTAATTTTATTTGTGTCATAGTATTTTATTAAATATTTCAGCGATGTATAAACAATAAAATTGTTATTTGATACACGTATGAAATTTCCTGTGTGTGGTACATTTGCAAATATTGACTGTTCGATTTGCATGTCATTGTTGATTCGTATTTGAAGAGAAAATTAGCGTTTTACGTATTCGTGTATATTTCATATTTATTTCGTGTCGAAGTGAAAATTTCACGAATTAATTTTCGAGCGAACATAAAACAAAATAGCTGACGGATGAATTGACGTAAAATCCTACGATGTAAAGAGGAAAAAAAAACCATATTTGATATACGAAACGTACTTGAAGGTCGTGATTGACACTTTGAGAAACCGAATATTCGAAATTGGTATCGTGTTACTTTTTTGGACCCGTGTTTTATTAGCGTTTTGTTCACGTGTACCAAGCACGAACTCCCTCCGTCGAACGAACGCGTAACGTTACAATAAATTCGCATTTCGAACCGAAAATAAAACGAAATTAAACGACGCCATTTAAACGTTTCCATTGCATTTATTATCGGCGGAAAAAAAATCGCGACATTTTCCGAGTTTAATCGCTCATTTTTCCATTAAGCAAACACTATTATGAGCAACCTTTTGCGTTTCGGCGCGAGGTTACACCGCGGCCCAATAAAACAATGAGAACGAGCACTGCGGCAAAATTCACTTCGACGTTTATCTTATCGTGCACATACACACACGTGCGCAATTTTTTCGCCATTTTTGCATTCGGGCCGTTTTCTCCGCGGCGCACAAGAGAGATGCATTCGCCGCACCGGACCTGCATACACAAACGCCCACGGTTCGCCGCACATGTTCCCTTCGCGGCGGTTTTGCACGCGAATTTTTCAGATTTTCGCTGAAAATTTTCGGCTCGGCTCTGAAGGAGGACGCGACCCGCCCTCGGGCATACATTTCACGCGCGGATTAGGCCGGTTTAGTGTGGCAATTCGGCCGATTAATGCGACCAGATTGCAGCGGCGTGTATCGGATAAGTGTATGTATGTACGCGCTCGTGCCGTACTTGTACGTGTGCAGTGCCCGTATGGTCGTCTCGTTGATAATTATGCCTTTCATACTCGAACGAAATAGGCTGGTATTGCAGAAAGATTCAGTGAACTTCGATTTTATATTAATACTAGCGGTAGCACCCGGCGTTGCTCGGGTTCCCGATTCGAACACGCGTTTTGCACACACTGGTGTACCGATTGCATTAAAATTGTTGCATTGTTGTTAAAGTAATTATTTTTTATTTAAAAAGCACATTGAAAACAAAATGCCCCGATTGTATGCAATCTACACAAGACGACTGTCGGACGAATTGTGGAGTGTACCGTTATTTTTCATTTTTCGTCATTTTTTATCTTTTCTTTAGGAATTTCCCTATTATTTTTCTTCTCTTAGTTAAAGCGAACAAAAGAAAAAAATAAATACACAAATCGGTCATGCGGTTTTTGAATTTTGTCCAGACCGAATACCTGCCATGATTCATTTTCATATGTATATAGATGAATTATTCAATGAAACGTCGACAATGTACATGTATTTTGTGAACTTTGATATTGTTATCCTTCTCAGTTTGAATTATACAAAGCACGGAATACGTATTCACGTTTCATATTCCGACTATTCGGTTAGATATTGAAGAGGCGCCGAATCCGAGGCTCCTAATAATATCCGCCTCACCCCGATGGACTCGGTCCACTTTCATAACAAGGGGCACAATTGTACGCCGAAGATAATAAAGCCCAAGAGTTATCTGTCGATGCATACGAACACGTATACGTGTGTATTTACATGAACGTGCGTGGCACGAAAGCGGGTCATGACCCCATTGATCACGTCCAGGAGTGAGCGGTTTCCCGACGTTGATTCATCACCGAGATTTGTACGAATCACGTTGAAGAAAGTGATCGCATAAATTATTGTGTTGACGGTTTTCGTCTAGATGCGGATCCGATCCGATGTCGAATTCGGAATCGGAATTATGTTCCGCACGTTGCGTTCGCGTCTCGCAAACGAAGTCTGATGTTTTCCCGGAACGAGCCGCCGTTTTTGGGATGAAATTTTGCGGTATATGAGAATTCGCGGACGTGCCCAAACCAGTATTCGAATTTCGAACCCGAATTCGACACTTTCGAGGCGGTGTAATAAAACTTTTTGACATCTCGGCCGAGGTGTGCTTCCAGTGCCTTATCGAGATTCGATACGGATAAAACTTTCATCTCTTTGCATATATGCACCGTGTTAATCAGAATCGATTCCGATCTGTTCCAGCTAAAAGTGATCGTTTTGCGTTCCAGTGATCTTTAAAATTGGAAATGTATCGATCGAAAAATCGATAGCGTTTTATTTTTCGTATCCGCCGCACGAACTTTCTCATCCTATTCTATTATATATGAGATGTGTATCTGTTCGTGCCGTTAATTATTAATTGGCGTTCTTCGCGTCTGTGTACGATAAAATTTTATCGTATACAATAATTTAATACAATTGTACAACACTAGCGTCTCAAAAGTTTTCTTCTATAACATGTTTCATTACGAATGGCACAAACCGTGACCGTGAAGGTTAACTTTTCAAAGAACAAGAAAATTGCGAGTAACACGATACGTCAACCTTTGCGTTTTGTACCGGCAGTTTGTATTGAATAATAACGAAGTGCTTCACAATTCGATTGTATTTTCGGTGCACAATACGCTATTATTGGCTCTGCGCAATTAAATTGTGTAGAATGCATCGGAATCAGCATTATCGTGTATGCTTAACAATTTCGAGCGATTCCAACTAAATGCTACAATAGCCGCGGTTTTTCCCCTCAGTATTTTTAGTTACGATTCGATTAAGTGTTCGGACATTTATTATCCGATTTTTCATCATTGTAATATACGTTTTCACGGACGATATAAATTTTTTTGTCATGTCAACATTTAAGCCCGAACTTTCTTTTTCGTTGCCTTTTTTTCCCTTTACTAAGAGGCGCACTACCGAATCGGCTAGCACCTCGTAAAGACCCTCTCTTTCTCTTTATTTTTATTACGTTTCCGTGTGAAATATAACACTTCGTTGGAATATTTGTGGATCCTATAGCCGCGGTAAGGTGACGAAAAGATATTCGAAACGGCGACGATATTTCATCAGCGTGAAAAACTTTTCGTATATACAAATCGCCGAATGTAGCGCTTTATTGATTTTCCTAATCATGTATACGATAAGCGTGGCGATGATATACTGAAACCATAAACTTGAACTATATTAACTGCGTATAGATTTCGTAAAAATTTTGTTATAAACTTCAAATTTAATCAATCGTAGATAAATTAATACGTGTATCAGAAATTTCGTTTGATACATATATATAATAATATTTCGTTTGATTTTTTGATATTCTAATTGCTTTTCTATGGAGCGTATATATATCTTTTCATTTTTTTTCGACGTCGATGAAAAAAAATAGGCAATATGAAAGCAGCCCGACAGGCTTCGCTCGTGATGAAAGCGCCCTTCCCTCCCTTCGGCCCTGATATTTTTATTATGATTAGAGCGGACCTAGGAGCGAAAAACCCCGAAGCGTGGGCGTGCGCCACCATCTTGTTTTCCCCGCGCGACACGCACCCGCCCCGTATTTATATCCGTTTATTTTCCTCTTTCCACTTACGCGTTTTGAATATTTTCCCTTTTCGCTTCGAGGTGGGACTGCTCCTCCCGGGCGTGTGCTTCGGGACGTCTGCGTAGGAAGGCCCGCTAATAATCCTGATTTGTTTGTGCGGAAAAAATTGTTTTGTTTGACGTTAGTGTTGTGCAAATTCTTTGTTGTGATCTGTTCGGATTGAAACTCGATCGAAAAGTTTTGTTACAAAACAATGGGAGTCGTTCGAATTTTCTGAATAATTGTGTGTTCGGTTATGTTCATCGATGTGGACGTTATCGTTTTTCGAAATTTATTTAATTAGGCGCTT
The DNA here is from genome assembly GCA_028571205.2 of Hydropsyche betteni. Classification (NCBI taxonomy): domain Eukaryota; kingdom Metazoa; phylum Arthropoda; class Insecta; order Trichoptera; family Hydropsychidae; genus Hydropsyche; species Hydropsyche betteni. The sequence goes on along the minus strand of JAOXNN020000073.1, from coordinate 249,168 downwards.
CGCTTCTTTTCAAATGCAACATAATTTCCGAGCCGTTTTGCATATTTTAATGAAACGTATCTTTCGAGTTGACAGATTGACATCTGTTCAATTAAAAGAAAATTATAAAATAATTAATTTCACAAAATAATCTTATATTCGCGGTATATAATTTATTATTTAATTTACCTCGGCACAACCGAGTTTTGTCACGAATTATCCGCTATATCCATCAAGAGTCAAAGTTTCTCCCATATACCGAATGCGGTGTCTGCATTGAATCTGTTCGGTAGTACGTTTTCATCAGTTTTCGTGTACGTAACACGCTCTCGTCGAACAAGTCAGCCTTAACAGCGGCTTCCGGTACAATTATCCTCGGGAAGTCGACGAGAACCTTCCCCGGAAACGATCCGAACCTTCCCCTTTAGCCCGGAGCACAGCCTGCGACTTTTTGGGAGGCTATTAGGCTGCCGAAGCCTCGATGGCGTTCGTTATTACTTATTTATGACCGGGAAGTGGCCCGAGAAGGGGACCTCACCTATCCCTCCTCCGCTTTTGCAGTGGAAAGTAGTAGTTCATCGCACTCCCGTTTCCCGGGATGTCTATTCTCGCCTTAAGACTCCTCGGTAGCCACTTAAGCTCCGTTCCCCTTGCCGGGGAGTAGTATCGTCCAATTCTTTAAAAAGCAGCCGCCGAGCTTACGCTATCAACTTTATATTATCAACCTGTTCACACTCGACGAAAAGAGCTTTTTCTGTATCTGGAACGTTATCGCTGGGCTTTATGTTACCTCTAAAAATCTTTGGGCCATTGAATATTTTCATTGTTATTTCGATGCCTGTAAAATATCTACTGAGAAAGCTTATATGTTTTTCGACAATACCTTAAATCAGTTCTGTTTTATAAATTTTTGTAATATAATAAAATAATTTCTAATGGATACAAATCGAAATTTTCTATAGTCTATTACCAACATTTGTTTTTAACGCGTGTATCTATAATCTATCATTCATAATTGTGAAATGATACCTTCCGGATCGACGGACACGAAATGGCACCTATCCATTATAATCTTCGCTTCAATTATAAAACTTTCTCACGGAAATACGCATCAGATTTTTTATGCCTTCGGACACAAACGGCTTTGTCGATAATTTCAAGAGTGTTATTAACATTGACAACATCTCACTCGAACAGTTTTCGCTCGCGTATCCAATTCGATTTTGATTTGTTTCACACCAGTGTTAGCACGACAGTCCGGTTTTCTATATCCATCGTGGGTCTTCCGCCCCACCAGCCCATATATCCCTGACAGCGGCGAGCTTTTACGGAAAATCTCACCCTTGAATTTTCCATAGTGTGAACCCTTTGCGGTGCCCTTTTCAAACACCATTTCTTGTCGCTTTCTTCCCTTTTCTTCGCGGTAGTTATTTATGCTCACTCACGTCGTTGTTACGCTCTTTTGCATAATACCATCGATTTCGGGAAGGAGTGCGTTGTTTGCCTCCAGTATCCTCATCGATTCATTATTTACGGGTTGAATATTTGACTTGACAGGCTTCCCGCCCCGTCACCGAATGTCACTTACACCATTTTCGTATATTTTTCAAGCCCACCCCAAAAACACTCACTACACGACCGTATCACTCAAATGTGAAAAAGTGCCTCTCGCATAATCCCACTCCTATATAAATATATTTGCATTATATTAATTTTTCATATTTATATTTTAAAAAAATGCCGAAAAACGTTTCGATCATAGTACAAAGACAATCGATCGTATGTTTTATTTTGAGAATAATACAAAGGTGATTTTTTTTTGTTATTTGTACATTAAATAATGTGTAATGTATAGTTTTTTTCCAGTGATAACTAAAGTTAAATAATAAATTTGAACGATTTAAAAATATATCTTTTTTAATCTTGAAATTTAAAAATAATCTCTCTTATCATTGCGCATTAGATAAACGCGATAAAAAAATACCTTCATTCTCCTTAGATTTACAAAATGATTTCATTCTGTAATAGAAGTTGTATTAGAATATCAAAGTATTCAGTTTACTTTCCACTATTCTCATTCAGCTTTTTATGCAACAATGGAATAGTAAAACAGCCGAGAAAACATACGAAATATTGCATTCGAAAATTAAAACAATATTCACGTAGTTTCCGCATTCTCGCTGCGGGTTATCTGAAATATTGTAATGTAGTCACGACAGGTGCGACCGTAAAAACGGCAACATTTCGGGATCACAACCGAGGCGAATATGTGGTAATATATTCGCGGCAATCCGAACACTAATAAAAAAAGTACGTAAAATAGGCTGACCATACGTCCCGTTTTTGTCGTGTCTTGCGTTCGTCCCATCGTTTTCCTAAAATTGTTTAATTTGTCCCGTTTTCCGGTTTATATTAATTTAATTATGGTTAATTTTCTGAATATACGAAAAAATTTGGTGAAAATATCAAAAAATAAACCGAAGAAAATAAGTATATTGATAGTTTTATGGTGATATAGTTTGATTGACTAATAATAAGACAATTGAAATAAATTTTCGGCTCGATTCTACGATTGTTTGTAGAAATGTTGATAAATTAACCAAAGAAAAAAGTCCTGTAGGTAGAAATTAAGTAAATCGATTGTTTTTGGTGATACAATTTGATTGAGTAAAACGTTTGGAAAAAAATTTTCGTCTGCGGCACCTTTTTGGCTTGTTTTACATGGTTCGAGGACATTTAACCTCTGGAAAAGTACCCTAGGCATTGAAATCTATAATTAAAATCATTATTTCCTCAACGATATTAATTGAAGAAAAAATTTCGAACGTGCAACACATTTTTTTCATATATGAGCATTTTTTGTGGAGCATCCCGTTTTACGTCCTGGGAAATATGGCCACCCTAACGCAAAACGACCTGCATCCCGGCAGTTACTATTGCATACATTGTGTTACTCTGCGCGTAATACGTTTCCAGGTTGCCGATAAGTCATACCGGGCGACAGTTAACCCGATAATATCCGTCGCTTATGCGCGCATATATTTTTATTAGGCGAAAAGCGAAAATTACATCCGGAAAATGCCGAAAGCGTTAAGTTCGCCCGTTGCGTTGCGCAAACGGAGCTTATGTGTGTGTGTTTGAAAATAAAATGTCGGTTGTGCGGATTGGGCGCGAACGCGTTGTATTAACTTTTTCTGTGCGACGATTGTATCGTGTGGAAAATTTGACGTTTACAGTGCGAATGGGTATTTCTTTATCGCTCGGATCGTTGAAAGTGTTGTTTATTGCTCGTTTTAATACTCCGGAATAAATCCTTTACTATTTTATTTGAAATGCTATCGTTTCTCGAGTCTCGAGCGCGCGCGGACTTTCAAATTAAATTTATGTCTATCCATAATTCTTTTAAATCCCTTCTATTATAAATGAAGAAGACGATTATATAAAGTACTTGAATAGAATTTTTTTCATTCGATTTGATTTTATCTAATTCGTTTCGCTTCTTGAGTTACGGTTTTGAGAGTTGCGTTAAACCTTTTATCGGGTTGTCCCATAATTACTATTACTGATTTTTGTTTGTGTTGATATTTTAACACATTTATCCCAGAATGTATTCAATTCCCGTTAACATCTGTTTTTTTTTTATATAAGAAAAGTTCGTTTTTGATAAATATATCATCCCTCAAACGTGCAAAAAATGAATTTTCGACACACCATCTTTGATTGCTAATAAAAAAGCAAGGACTCAAAATTAATCACTGAAAACATTTGCAAATTTTGCGGCAATGATTTGATTAACATTTTCATATATTTTCGATGGATAGCAAAATTTCGTGCGGGAGATTTTGACGGCAAAATCAAATAAAAGAGTTTTTGCCGTATTATGTTCGACAATTAAAAGATAAAAGTGCTGATTGGAATCAATGCATATTTAACAATGTGTGGGATAGCATTGAAAATGAATTCGTCTAAAAATTTGCTATCGAAGGCTTTTCGTCACATTGGGAAAATAAACTAGTTCGATTTGAGGTGCCGTCTGAGCACGAACGAACGCGAAAATGAACGCACAGAACTTTCGTCGTCCAACAAAAAATTTCTGACTTGAATCGGATAGTACTTTCAAATTCATCCTATTCTCCAAACTTTGCTTCATCTTATTTCCATTTGTTTCAGTCCTTACAAAATTTTCTCGCCTATAAAAAAAAAATCTGACTTAAAAAGAAGTCGAATCTTTCATCGTTTTGTTCTTCCGATTGAAACTGAAAGATCTTTAGAAAAATGGTCACGAAAAACTGCTTGAAAGATGGAATAATGTTATAAAAAAATTTTAATGTACAAATAACTGAAAAAAATTCTTTCATTTCAACTACAGTAAATACCTCTAAAACGTCAAGATAGATTCTATGTTATAAGGTGTTTAAGTTTTTCAATTTTAATTTTTTTTTCGGTCATTTTTACGCCTTAACGGCTTGTTTCAAATATATTTGAAAAAAAATTGAATTTGAATGCATTTGAACGATATAGGGGGGTTTATTGTATAGCCAGCGACAGCAATTATGGAAAAATCCAAATTATCACCGAAGTAATACGTGATCTTATTTTTAATAAAATTTATTCTATAATTGCATACAAAGATTAAATTTCAAAATAATATTTGCGTATATTACCCGATTTGAATAGAATTGGCGAAATTCTTTCGATTTTCGAGTCGAGCCTCTTCACGAATGCGACGTAGACGCGGTATGCGGCCTTTTCCTGCGCGCTTCGTACACTTGTTCGTTCTAGGGAGAATGACACGTACCTACGTATACGACGTCAGCGGTCTCACAATATGAAAAGAAATGCTATTATACCATTCGCGAAGACGGCCGAGCCAACGGGATCCCCTTAAAAGGTATCTTGTGGGGAGGTTGACTGAGAGGAAAAAGTCGCCATCTTCTCGGCGGCCGGCAAGAATTCGCAACCCAAAAGGTGCATTGACACTGGATTTCCGAAATGACCCTATATCGATCGACCACGAAGACGTTCAAGATCGGAAAAATGCGGGGAAATCGATTTTCACTTTGAACGATCTCGTGTCGTTTCATTGGCGATATCGTATTTTTCGTCTGTGTTATGTTTTCGTTTGCGCTAGCTGTGGTAATTAATCATCTGAATTTTCGATACTTGACATTCTTTTCGATATAGCGGTAAGAACTTGATTCGTAGATCGGGTTTGTTACTTTAACCATAAGTAGTCATGTAAGTGCACACGTACCGAATGCAGACGCATCTCGTTTCTTGCGGTCTTTGCGGTGCAGTTGTAACGAACCTTTCGAGCATGTTCTACATATTCGAAGTGTATATGATGCAGTTTTCAATCTCGAGAATTTTTGTTGTAAATTTCGTATTTGATTTAGTTCGAAAATACTTTGTTCGAACTAATCGGTCGTGTTTACGAGCAGCTAAATCAACGAAAACAGTTATTGAATTAATTGAACAACGTTACGTGAAATATTGCAGTATACACTGTAATTTTACTGTAAAATCCATTAGTTATTAGCGGTTACACCACCGGTCAATAAAATTAATCATTCTCGATTTAGCGTCAGTGCCCTTTTTCAACGTTCGCCAATCATAATCGTTTCACGACACATTAACGACCTATTAATATTATAGCAAGTTTTATCTTTTTGTGAACTAATTAATTTATGTCTTCGCTTGTTCGTTCGACGATTAGTATCGTACTGAAATTTATCGTACCTTTCACTTTTTATTTCAAATGTCATTGCAGCGAACATATTTTTTGAACTACTGGTTAATGCGTCAATTTTAATATTTCCTGTCCGTGTTAAAGTTCGGAGACTTGATTTTAGAAATCGAGTATATTGTACATTAGTATTACGCGAATCTTAGTACCTACCACACTTTATTATTTTGATCCGGCGCTAAATCGCTTCGACTCCATTCCGGCCAGTTGATACATCCCATTACAGGATTTTCCAACCTTTTGAACTCCAAGAAGCTCTTCAAACAACCTTCCTAATCCCTGTGGATAACCTCATTTACTTAACTACTAACACTTACTACTTCGTCTGCATAATAAAGGTAATTTGCTTAGTTACGCAGTCTTACACGAACATTAGCGAGTGGATAATTGTACAACGTTTTTATATTTATCTACGTTAGAACGTTTAGAAAAATCTATGTAGCCAGTTGCACAATGCGATAATTGTTAATTAGTCTCGTTTTACTTTACGAGACTTTAGACTCCAGTCAAGCGTTATTCACTTCGGTTATCTTTCTTCTAGTCTCGCAGCCCTTTCGTGTCGTTCGGAGCAATGACCAACAAGTGATATCTCCTATAAAATCTATTGGTTTCGCAGCGCTCCTTCGGAAACAACGAATTCCGGTAACGGACAACGAAACAATAGTTAGAAGCCATTGTAACCGAGAGCAAGGCAAAAGCGTTCACGAACGGTCACGATTACATGTGTACGTTACACAACACTCCGTTAGCCATTTCTACTATTGAACGATAAGCTTTTCAATCTCGTGACAGCTTCCCAATACGAAATTTCGCTCATGACTCGTTCTCTTTGTCTACTCATTTAAAATATACGATACGTACTCCGAAATGCTCGGAATATATTCCGGTTTCGTCGCCGCTGATCATATGTAATGTGTCTAGTTTATATGCGTAATGGTACATGTCGCCGGTTTCGTGTTGCTGAAGGAGGCTTCAGCGATGGCTCGTTTGCCCTTATTAAGGAAAAGGGGACTATGATGATTGCGTGACGCAGGGGAAAATAGAGAAACTCATGATTGGCCACCGGCCCACTTCGAGACCATCAGGTCGAAGATTCTGAGGGTCCCCAAGGTTTCCCTCGTTGTTGAAACGCCACTCGTTATTTTCACAATCTTGCATTTTTTGCGATGCGTGATGAAGGGCTCGTTTCTTTGTACGATTCCGAAATATTTTAGTAAATAACGAATTTTCGATTTTTTCCCTTCTCCGTTCAATTTCGTATTAATCTGCGTCTTGGACAGTTTCAATTTTGATTTATTCAAATTCTTTACTCCGCGTCTCGACGTAATGTATTATTCATAATGCCGTATACACATACGGAAACTTCGAATCTATTAGTCGGATATTATTTAAATTGTCCGCATTCAGTACTACTGGCATAAGCAAACATTGACGATTGTGTTCAATCGAGTGTGTCGACTGTATCGAGAATGCATTAATTTGCATTTTACTCGATTTAATTATCGTTCGTATGTTGAGCCACGATCAATCTCGAGCCTAAGAACGGCGCCGTTAAATAAAAATCTCACGTCAACCCGGCCCTCGAGATAGTTGTGTTTAACTTTCAAATGTGTATGCGCACTCATCATAGGTGAGGTCCTGTTGAGGTCGTTGACAATGATCGAGCATGTTCTTGTGTGACACAAGCGGGACTGGCAAGCAAGTCACTTGGGCTTTCAACTCGCGTACCCAATAGCTTCCTATGCTATGCAGCTCGTAATGGACTCTGTCTTACATGTGAGAACATTTCTCTAAGCTCGTTCGTTGTCGATCATCCGACGAAGGTATTATTAATACATTTCAATATAAAAACTTTTACTGTTGTTCTGTTTTACCTCGGGGCTTTAGTGGGCCGTATTCTTTGGAGTGTGGATGCGAGGGTCGTATTTCGGGTACTTTCTCTGGCGTTTCGTTAAACAAGTAGGTCTCGAGACTCGTCAAACTAATCCCGGCAATCATCCATTATCGCAACTTTCACCTTCATTACAGACGCATGGAGGGCGAAACACACCCCGCGCAACTTTTAACTATTTTAATCAAAAGTAAGCCAGGCGAAGGCCGTAATCAGATGATACGGCTCTCTTTTCAGGATAAAAAAAATGAGCATCCTTTATTCTTTAGATTATAGCACTTAGAGCGAATGACGAAAATCCATCAGTTAATTCGTAAACGCAAGTCTATGTATAATATATACGAATGATTCATTCGATTTTCCTTGTCGTTGTCGGGAAAAAAGTCGTCGGAATTGATTCGTCCCTGATCAATTAAGACTATTATATAAAGTAAGATTTTGTCGAATAGAATAAACGCGAATCTCCAATCCTCCGTTGAGTTTTCTTTGAAGCGTGAAAAAAGTATTTTAATTAAGCCGATGGCCGTGTCAGTAGGTATCAAGATCCCCTGTAATTTATATTCGCCTCACAGTATTTGATCCTCCCGCACCTTCGTCTGTCTCCTCAACGGTCCCGAACATGGACCGTTTTAATTTTCCGTTTGTGTTTCTCTTTAATAATCCGTCACCTTCGGAACATCGTCGTCGCCTTTGTATACATACATTTATGTATAAACTTCTCAGTGAATATTGCCACGTCGCTGATGGATGCTAAGTCCTCGTATTTGCATATTTTCCTATTGGATAAGGAGAGGATCCTGCGGTTGTAAATATGACCCGGTTACGTATCTTGGTTAATACGTCTTCGTGTTATTAATGAATATGCATTGTTCGAATTGTACTCGTGGCGGCGGTTGTTGGTTGAAACTGTCGTTTGTTCTATGTTATGTCGCGAAAATGTAAGATTCGTTCCTTTGATGAATCGAAAGTTTTAATCCTGAATTTCAACTATATAGAGCGTGAAAGATGATTAGTATAATCGTTATTCGTTTGTCTTGATTGTCATGTAAACATATGCGTTTCGCCGAGTCCTTTGAAACGCGATCTTAATTGAAACGTATTTCCGGTGATTCGAATTTGTTTTCGAAGCTAATTTTCTTCTTTTTGAAAAGTTTTCCAATTTCGCCGCTTTCCCACTGATCCTGACGTTAACGTTCGAATTGTCGTCCCTTTTATTATTTACAAATCTACGTCGTCCCATAATGGCGGCGGGCCCTTTTAATCAATTATCGGTTTTATTCTTTTTCGACGTCCATTTCCGAGGGTCTCGTGAACTTTGTCCATGTAATTGCGATATTCCCGTGGGAGCTCGATCCTTTTTTTCCCGTTGAGGTCGGTTTTTCAACCGGGATCGCGATCCGATAGTTCATTCTACGTATTCGCGGTCACGTTTGTATGCGGTGTGGCGCATGCAAAATGCAAGTCAATTGCTTGTCGCGAATCGTTTTCTATCATGTCTGTGGTTCACAAATTTTTTTGCCGTTTGCTTATTTGATTTTGGTATAGGAGTTCATTTTTATACAAGAAAGTTATAATTATTATAATGATGTACGGTTTTTTATTAGATGTTAAATTATGGTGTTATTTTTTTAATAAACCGCCATAATTTTCCACACTGCAGTTAATATTGTACGTCAATAATTTTACTGTTCGCTCCCCTCGACCGCAAATTTAATTTATTCCCATAGATAAGGTTTATTGCTAAAACAAAGCTCATTATTCACGTTGAAAATATCACAAATATAATTTCGTTAGTATCCGCGATCGAGAACCATAATATTGACAAAATAAATATTTTCTTTATATAATGAAAATTATTTTTACAACATGGAAATTTTCCGAAAATGTTTTGTATTCAACCTGGAGATGGATGGCGTGTACGTGTGGCCGGAAAAAGTCAAAACTTTTGTGATAGTATACTTTTATTTTATGAGAGTTTTACTGTTCTACTTTGAATATATTTGAAAGAATATAAAAATTATCTTAACGTTCCAGGTGGAATTCGGTAATAAAGATATAAAGTGCCGCTAAAGCTGAAAGATTTTCCCGTCAAAGCATTTTCTCCGTTTATTCTTTCGTGCTTTAACAACTCGCGTTGAACTTTCCTTCGAAAGTTTGTGTTTCTGACGAGAAGATAAGATATGTTTGTATTATCCGCGATTACAGTATTGACTTTGATGTGAATGTTTCTGAAATTCGAGCGAGTTTTGCGAATCATTATGTCTCAATTTTCCGGTAGTATCATATGTCCACTGTAGCCCGCATTCTCACGCTTTCGTCGGTTCATTATATGTAACGACTTGGTTGCGGTTTTGCACAAGTTCTCTTTCAAATTATGCTAGTACCTAGTTGCCACTTAATGACACCTTTCAAATTACAAGTCTATTTAAGCACAATAATTTCACTTGGCTTTTTTTACGTAATCCATTCTGGAAAGTAAGTTTCTTTTGAATTTTAAGATCATTGAATCATTATGAATTCGTATCTTCGAGTTTGTTTCGTTTGTATTTTTAAACGATGTATAATATTACATAAAGTTACTCGATGATGTTTCCACGTGATGACTGATCGCCGTTAGGTTATTTTGATTACAAATGTCTGTCAATCAATCGTCATAATTGTTAAAAATAATATTTTACTATTTTTATTTATATTTTTTGCTTTTAAACGATATCGTATCATTTGATGTTAATAAAAATTCATTTCTTTCACAAAGCAATTTGTAAATGTCACCTAAAATTATTCAGTGGCTGATTTCTGACGAATCGCTTTATAAATGTACGTATGTAATGGACGTCTTGCGTGTTATTTATGCATCTAAATATACATGTGATAAATTGGAAGTTTCTCTATTGCATTCATTATCAAACGCCGTTCGTTCGCGAGACAAATGTGTTTGCCTTGCGAACTACCGCTTTGTACATACGATTAAATTTCGACATGCTTTAAATTCGGCTACTATTTAAATTGTCAGAATTTAAATACGATTTTGTTCAGAATTTAAATACGATTTTGGTCAAAATTTTTATACAATTTATTTGACATTGGTCAGAATTTTAATCAAAACGGTCACTATAAATATTGAATGGTCAGAATTTTAACTGAGTTTTTCAAGATTTATATTAAATTGTCACAATAAGAAGAAACCTATAATATTAAGAACCAAAGAACCATAATGATAAGGAGAACCATAGAAGAACCATGATAAGTCACAATATTAAGAACCCTAACCTAACCTATTCTGACCGTTTCGTTATTAATTTCTGACCTTTTATCATTTTATTCTGACAATTCATCACTTTTTTTCTGACCGTTTTTGATTAAAATTCTGACCACAACATGATCAAACATTGACCATTTGATTTTTTGCCTTTGAATTCTACCGAATTCCCTCACACTCAAAACCTAGACCGCACCCGATAATCCTAATTATATTATAATCAATTGCGTTTTTGCGTCCAATATCCACGTGCCAGCTATCCGGAAAGCGTCCATCCATCAACTTCATCCGCCGGTTAAGGCTTATTAAGGTCGCTCTTCTTTTTTTATCTCGTTTGTTCGCTTCATTATCTATTACGGGGCTCCCAGCGTTTTCTTGTCCATCGACTGCCCAATTCGGACGTACGACGTGGAAATAGACGGATAGGAATCTTCTAATTCAGCAGTTTATCTCTCGGACGGCTCCTCTTTGTTTTGCGGCCCTAATGGGCGGGCCCTTCGCGTTCTCACTAATTGAAATAGTTCGGCAACGTTTGCATGAACGTTTGACCCGGAACGTTCACCTTCTGCGGGTTACGCGCAAAAATTCGGCAAAATTAATTCGAAACGGGGCCTCCGATACGTGGGGACATTTGTTTCGCCGTATGTATGTGCATGGTTTCCGTTCGAATGCTCGGAATTGTATGGGAACGGTGTTTTGTTGTATGCGAAAGAAAATAAATTATCGATTTGATAGAAATTTTTTAGGTGCTAATACAACGCACGGACGCCAACGTATCGCTCGAAAACCAACAGTTTGTCATTTAAAATAAGTATCGCAATCTCTCGATAGATTGACTGTCAAAGTGACAGCTCGCAATCGCGTACATATCTCGGTGGTTACGATATTTAAAATTGGGATCACTTTTTTAATTTGTTCTATACCTTATAGATTTTTCGTTGAGAATGGTCTTGAAGGGATTTCAGTTATAATATTTGTATATTTTATACGCGAGTTACGATCTGTCATCAATGAGATTGTCACGTGTACATCAACACATCATAAAAACCCGAGATATACATAAACGCGTAATCAAGGTATCGGATACCTTGACTACGAACTGTTCAATACTAATACATTATTTTGTCTCCAGTAAGATATTTTTTCGTCAGTAGCATATTTCATTACGAAACAGCGACCTAATTGGTGTACATGTCGCTTAATTTCGTAAAATATACAAATATTATGACTGAAATCCCTTCAAGACCATTTTCAACGACATATCTATAGGGTAAATAGAAAAAAATAAAAAGGTGATTCCAATTTCAAATATCGTAACCACCGAGATATATACGCTTTTGCGAGCTGTCACTTTTGAGAGGGTCCATCTATCGAGCAATTGCGATACTTATTTAAACGACAAACTGTTGGTTTTCGAGCGATAAGTTGGCGTCCGTGCGTTGCATTAGCATCGAAAATTTTTATTTTAAAATCGATATTTTGTTCTTCACGTTTGACGTTTTAAATTAAAATTCATGCCGGGTATAATAATGTTGCGTCGACTTTAAATCTTATAAGCATTATTCGATGCTTGTATACGTAACGTAATTTATTCGAGACTTCAACCGAGCGTTTGAAGATAATACAAATTTATTCCAAATAGACCGCTTTATTCGAAAATTCAATATATTTCATTTTCAACGGCACGTGAAGCTCGCATACACGTCGAATAAACGTAAAGTTCAATGGAATAGAAAACCACACAGTCTACCGACACGACCGACGCTTTCCAACCGCAAAACCGAACACGTCGACTCCCGCGAAAAACCGATCGAATTTTGAAACGACGAAAGAAACAACAAACACACACACACACTCCCGATCCGAAAACGCGCCAATTAATTTCTTCGCGGCCCTAAACCGACCAATTCCGCCATCTCCCGGGTTCGTTATACGGTTACGATTCGGGCCTTCGGTTACGAGCCGCTCGCCGCGCTCGTGAAATTCCAATTTTCAGCGCTCGAAAGCCTCCCGAACCCCCCCGAGCCGGGGGGGGGGTGGAGATTTTCTTTTGCGGGCCGCTCGTAAAAGCGCCGTAATTGGTGTTCGTGATGAAACATTTCATTCTAATGGCGGCGCCGTTAGAGACGGATACGCGCGGATTCGGCGTGTCGTTTGCCGTTTCGAGCCGCGCGATTCTGTGATGAAATGATTCGGTTTATAACGCCTTGTTTAATTCGAGCTTTCGCGCGCTCTGTGTTGGTGCGACCTTGCGAAGTTACGGCGGCGGAATGTCGGATGATTTTCTGTTGTTGATTGATTTTTGATGTGTGTTTTGTTTTTCAGGTGAGTTGGATTCGTGATGTTTCAATTTCTGAATGTTTTGCGTCGTTTTGGCTGATGAAATCGTGAGTTTTTAAATTTTAACTAATATTTTTTTTATAATTGAAATGTTTTGAATATTGAAATTCGCGTGTCTATCGGTAAAATATTTTTTTATGTTGTCGCGAAGCAATGTGAAATTTTATGTTTTCCTTAAAATTTGAATTTTTTGAGAAATGTTACTTTTTTTTGTTAGGTTATTTGAATATCTTACGTTTGAGTTCCGAGAATGCTGATAGCTAGACATTTTCCTCTTCGCGAAATAAAACGCTGATACGTTTTTATTTTATTCAACTGAAAAAAAAAACAACCTTCCCTCCTTCCGATTTATATCGTTCCCCATTCGTCCAACATATTTTCGCCGTTGAATAATACAAATTTCAATCCATTACCGACTCCGTTTACACACACCTCGCCTATGAGATTATTGAAATTTCATAAATTACGCCGAAACCGCTTCATGAACCGCGGTACGCCCAGATTATAAGCAGATCATCATAATTCAGGCGAAAACACTCGGGAACGTGACGGGCCCCGTTCCCGAAACGAACTCCCGTCTCCTGAAACTTCCGCCATAGTCGAGCTTTTCGCGATACGCAACTTTTTTACTCGGGCCATCCGAAGCTCGCATAAAACCGACGCCTCGTCGTAAATCTCGTCGGCGACGGTCATTCTTTCGTGTTCGTTTCCCTCCTTTTTTCTCGCGTCTCCTTCGGCATCTTTCCGCGCCGGTGTTTTGCCGCGTAACGAGACGGGCAAAATATCCAATTTCGGCCAATTTGTCCCGATTCCGTTTGCCGTCCGCTGCTGTCAAATTGATATTCAGCCCGTGACGCTTTTCCCTCCGCTTGATTTCTGGCTTTTCTTATCTCGCCGCTTGTAATCTTCGTTCTGGCCCCCGGAGGGAGCGTCGGCCAGAAAAATATTTGCATGGCAAAGATTCGAACGCTCCGCATAATGCTGCCCCCGCGTCGGGGCGCGATGGCGCCGCAAACTCGTGTCGGAAAATGTCTGTTATCAATGAATATTGTTTTCGAATATGATTTTAACGTTTGAAGCTCGGAAAGTTTTCGTGGATTCTTATTTTCCACGAAAAGTTTCGTCGTATATCTTTTCTCTCTATGTATGAAAGTGCATTGACTTTCGTATCATACGATTTAGTATCCCGAACATTTATTAGAGTACTATTTTATGGCTACTATTTAAATGGTCAGAATTTTAATCAAAAAGGTCAATAAATATTGAATGGTCAGAATAATATTAAGAACCTTAACCTAACCTAACCAATTCTGACCGTTTCCTTATTAAATTCTGACAATTTATTGTTTTATTCTGACAATTCATTATTTTATTCTGACCGTTTTCGATTAAAATTCTGATCATTTAATTTTTGCCTTTTAGTATTCTGAACTTTTATTAGGGTATTAATTTATGGCGAAAAATTAAATGGTCAGAATTCAAATCATGTTTTGGTCAGGATTTTAATCAAAAACGGTGAGTAAAATGATGAATTGTCAGAATAAAATAAATAGTCAGAGTTTAATAACGAAATGGTCAGAATAGGTTAGGTTAGAGTACTTAATTTTATTCTGACAATTTAATATGAATCATGACAAACCTAGTTGAAATTCTGACCATTCAATATTTATTCTGTCTTTTTTGATTAAAATTCTGACCAATGTCAAATTAAATTCTGATAAATGGGATAAAAATTCTGACCAAAATCGTATTTAAATCCTGACCATTTAAATAGTAGCCGATTCAATATCCCGAACTTTTATTAGGGTACTAATTTATTACCGCGTTGTCCAAACAAAATTTGGATCGTTAACGAATGCATCGGAAACTTTCCTACCTTCTGTTGAATTAACGACTTTTCATTGCATCGCCATTCGCACGTTTATAAATGTTTTTTTTTTCTCTTAACGATTCCTTCCATCTATATAGGTGCAATAAAGTCCGTAATGTGGAACGAACAACGGTATTTCGAATTATCCTTTTTTTTAGTCCCTGCATACGTTTAACGCAAAATCGTTACCAGCGGCGATGCAAGTTTCCGCATTTCGTTTCGTTCCGCGTTTGTTTTTTCGCTGTATATTTTTAAATCGCATTGTGTTTTCGTTCTTCGCCGAACCTTTTCGCATTAGCCGAAGCGTACACTTTATTAAACGGCAATGCTCGTCCAATAAATCGATTAACAGCTGCGAGGCGCCATTGTTCTCCGCCAGATAATAACCCCGGCCGGGGTCCATAAACAATACGTTAATATGTATTGTTTATTCGAACCATTAGATCCTCCATGGTATCGGTCGACGTACCTGAGGCGTACTTCCTGCTGGTCCAATTAGACCTGGACCCGACTGGGACAAATTAAATTCCCATGATGATGGTCCACCTTGGACGATGCGTTATCAGGTTCTTCGGTTTCGCTTTGAAATTGAGATCGTTTTGATTTTTTTTTTCGTTCGGACGTGTTGAGAACGGAAGCCGTAATTTCTCGAGCGGCGCTAATTAAAATATAACATTATCTTTCGCCTCGGAAAACTAAACATTGTAGCGATAATAGAATTTTACTTTAATTGTGCGATTTCGCTCTCGTGGTTCGTTCGTGTGTATAAAATAAACTTGTACGGAGCAATTAGCATGTTTCAGCTTTAGAGCGCTGTCTTATTCATATTTTCGTGGTAATAAAACTGATTGTATGTTGGAGTGTATGGGGATCTTGAAATCACTCGGCACAGACAAATACCTTCTCATAATAGAAGACTACTGTTAATATATCAAAGCAACATCTTTCGCTTCACATTAAGGGGATTTTAAACGAGATAAAATAACCTTCGCTACATTTTCTAAACCAGAATATCAATTAAACCCGATCAAATTTTTATATAGTTCGACGTATTATTGACACAATTTAAAATGAGAATTTTATACGCGAATTCAATTCGATCGTGTTAAAATTAATATTGGATTCGTCAACTTCGAAAATATCTTTTGAAGGTTCGCATAATATTGTAAAAGTTTGTTCGCGACATTTGCACGTTTCAATGGCTCGTCATCAGCGCAACTTTGACGCGTTTTTGCGGAGAAAACGCCAAAAATTCGAAAAAGTAAGCGCTTTTTTTAATTTTAAGCGCGCGTTTGAAATTTCCCAACCGCGTCCCTTTTCCGTCGGGACGGGTGGATGGTTTTTATTGTTCATTTTTTTTAATAACATCCCGACTTTGGGACTGTTTCTCTCCCTACGTTCTGAACGCATAAAGCTGATCGTTTTTTCATGGAAAAAGTAAAAAAAAGCTGTGCGAGCCGAGAAAATCGACGGCCATTGGTGTCATAGTGAGGTCGTAAATAAAATTACTCAGAGCTGAAAAAAGCTCGTAGTGCACACGACCCCCTGGAAACCATAAGTTTCATTAATTTGTTGCATTTTGCTGTGAAGAGCGTTCTTTTATTTGTTTCGTGTAGTATTTTCGACGGAGTTTTCTATTCTGTTTGTAAATATTCTAAAGAATTTGTTCTATAGTTGTTTTCAAGTTTGTATTTATAGGCCAATGCTATGCCTTAACCTTTTGACAGAAATGAAAGTGCACCGGGAATAAATGCAATTGTTAGTCGACCGCTTCAACGTATTTCGCATTATAATGCGCCTCTCTAACGAGGAAACTTAAATTCAATTCCAGCTATGGAAGTGCATTATTCTGCAGTTGCATGCGGAAGAGAAATGTACTATGACAAGACTCGCGGCCATAGTTTTCAATAATATTTCATGTGAGCTATAAATATTAAACGTGTAGCATTATATTTTGATTGCTAACATTTGAGATTTGCGGTTTTTCATTATTCTCGGTTGTTCCGGAGAAGATTATTTTTCTTAGGAGCGTGTCTCTTATGTTTCCATTAAAGGGAAACAGTTGGTAAATATTATCGCAACAAAATACAACACTTGTTGGATTCGGGCGTATGCCTCGCGAGCTAACTCAAATACAGAAAATATAGTAATTTTCTATCTACACTTTCACACGATTTCGCAGTTGTTATCTACAAACAAAAGCCTTGTAACGAAATGCCAATACGTTTACTCATTGTGTCGACGATTCAAAGATAACCCTCATTTCGCCCAGAACCGCATTTCCTTCTCATAAATAACGAAATTGCGCGCCTTGCAAAATATATGTGTACGTATGCCGATTACGGTCGCACCTTTGCGACGTTAATTATTATTTATTAAGATCGCACCGTCAAAGAACAACTTTGAAGACGAGGGCGGACGTCTTTGAGCTTTCGAAATTGCAATCTTGCGGTGTTTTCGTGTGAAACTGAAAGAAAAACAACTCCTTTGAGGGACGGGACTCGGGAGCGGCTCCGCGTTAAAATTGAACTGAAGATTTCTGGACACGTCCGGTCCCGGCTAAGCAGGAGGCAGGATCGAGGGCTTGTTTGTCCCTTTTCGGTCCTGTCGGGGGTCGGGGGTGATTTAGTGAAAATCCTGATACCGGAGCCGGCGGTGATCGGCCGCTGATCCTCACCATAACGAGATTCGTCGTTTGATACGGTCCGACCGAGGGATAAGGGTGCAATGATCCTTCACGCTCCGCCGGCTGGAAAAGTATTCTTTTAAAGGAAAATCGCTATCTTCCCCAGCGGGAAACCTCGAAATTTTCACGTAACCCATTGTAAAACGCCACTGTTCATATGTTTTTTGTACGTGTCCGTCGATCCGGACACGAAACCTTTCCGCTGCACGTTTCGCAACAGCACTATCTCAATTAGGCTATTATACATTATATAATACACACGCAGTCGTTAAAACGAAATATTGTTTGTATTCGCTGAATTTTTTTTCGATCAGCTCCGGATAATTACCCGCATTGTGAGTGATTTATTGGCGGGCATTTATCACGGTTTTATATTCGCGAGTGCGCCGGTAAATCGATTCTTCCGCGTGCTGCCCAACCGTGAAGGTCACGTTTGCACAATTCAATTTTTTCCATATTATTTCGATGCATAATTCGTACGCGATTAATTTTAAATTTGATATATATTCTCGCCGGTCTGGAATAGCATTTATCCGGCGATGACTCTATCGATTCGCTCACCGCGATCGTTATTTATTCGCTTTGTGTTCTACGCGAAGACGTGCACGATCTGTGTGTGTGTTTGTATTGAGGTTTTTTTTCTTACCTGTCGGCGAACATGAGAATTTGTAAGAGCCTCTCGCTTAACATCGGATTTGCTGGAACCTGACGTCATTTGAGAAGGTCGTGCAAGGACGTGCTGTCTGGTAACGGTTTGTTGCTGATGCCGTTGTCTTTGTTAAAATTGGTTAAACACCTTACATGTCACGGTATTCATCTGTTCGACGAGTGTTCTTTATGCTCCATTTTTTATATAAATAACAAACAATTAAGTCGCTTTGAAACTAATTGGAGCAATTGTGCCACGCGAACCGTTGCTACTATGAAAAATTGCAACGAATAAAATAATCAATCATTATTTTTTTCATTTGTAATTCTTGGATATTTTTTTTATTGTGTCATAATTATGCAAACATTTTATAAATGTGTACGATTGGGAAATTCTAATGGATTTGCTTAATTGCTGTAGTATTTTATACATTCGATTTTTAATTTACATTGCGAAATTCTTGTAGTGCCTCATCGTGTCAATTATGCGATGCTGACGTGCGTGCAATATGATTTTTTCGACTATTATCAATTTCTGCAAAATACTTTGTTATAAATGTTGGCGACAGTTGCGTGAAAGTATGACGAAATGTCTCATTTTCTAAAAAAGGTTCGCTTATAAATCTCATATATTGTACATTTTCTCATATAAAAACGGTTTTGTAGTTGAAGTATATTGTCATTTATTCTAGGGTCTCTTTTCTCTAGGGAAAATTACTCTGATGTTATACGTTAATACGTCGTTTTTAATATACTAAACGTATTTAATGATTTTTTTCGCACATGCACGTTCAATAAACAAGTATGAATAGTATTTATGTGAATAGATACAACCAATAAATTTTCCGAAATTCGACAGTTTCTATTAACAGTTTGACCTTAGTGGTTTTTGTACCGTGGTAATTATTTCGTTCGGCGAAACGGCTCACAAAAGCCTATGGCGAAAATATATGGATTCTTACATTTTTTTCTCCGGCGTATAATGAAAATTTCACGATTTTTCGTAGTGCCTCTGCGAAAATTTCCCCAGTTTTATTTCTCGGCAGTTTTCTTTTCGTTAAACTCATTTATTTTCGTCGTATCGCACAATTTTCGTCCGATGAGTATTCGCGCGATTGCTGATATTAATTTTCTTAGGTTCAATTTCATCCCCCGATTCTATATATGAACACACACATATACGTGTGCGGTTCTTTATATTTTTATGGACACTTTAAATGTCACCCTCCGGTTTATTGCATGCATAATAGCGATGCGTAATAGACACGTCACTGATTTTTCCCTTCAACGGAAAGGCCATATCCGTTTATCGCATTTATTATTTTTATGACAAGACAAGCGAAAGTTTCTCTATATTTTTCGCACTTTCATCGGAATATTCAAGCAAAACAAATCCTATATTTTATTGTTATTACTAGTGCCTTTTTTGTTTGTATCGCACTTACAGCCTCTCACCGTAATAATATAAATCACGACGTTTCAACGGCGCGCATTAAAAACTATGTTTTCGCGGACGAAAATGTCACATTCTCCGCTGCACATAATGCGCAATAATGCGAACCGTGTCGTTTTTGCGTCGAAGATCCTTATAACATCTTTCGGAAGAGATATATCTCTTAGGTCGGGTCGTTTTCCATAAAAATAATGCGTCTTTGGCGGTGTGCGCGTCTGGGGCGTTCCAGGGACCCACACCCGAGGGGCATTTCATGTCCTTGCCGTTCCCGGAGAATCCTGAACCCGCGGCTCAGACTCCAGACTCTTGCCATTCTGCCCCTCGACTCCTCCTAATTCAATTGGCGTTTTCTCCCCGAGGCCCGGTTCGCTTCTGGAGACGTTCTGATTTCTTTCGCATTCTCGACTTTATTCAGCTTTGATTCTCCGCCTGACGTGACGCCGTTATTTCTTTTTGTTCGCCGGTCTACCTATCCGAGTCCATTGTTGCACTCTTATCGGTGGTTTTATTTGAGTTTTTGACGGATTTTGTGAATTTTATGATTGCGAAAATTATTAGTGTTATACATATTAAGTTAATCTTTTTATAGTTCTATTTTTCAAATATGAATGTTTTTTTCAAAGATTTATCGTATTCATGTTTTTGATTTTCGTTCGACACTTGCGGAAAAGCTTTTCACTTGTACGGACTGTGTAACGAGATGTACAGTTGTTGTAGCCTTCTTTCGTTGCAGCACTGAAAACTGTCGTGTTCTTTCGTAAAACGCTTCGTCTTGCAGTATTTTCTCGTGGATGTTTCCCTTTTAAACCCCATGTCTCTTCGGACAGGATGTGCAGAACCCTCTCCAGACCGCTTTGTCCACGTGTCCAGCGCAATGTAATCACAAATGCCTTCTTGTTCGATAGACAGACATTCTTATGTATGTAGAAAGGCTTTGGTCAATGTGCTGTGATTTTCAACGCTATTTTGCAAACTCTACCCATAGAAATAAGTTCCTGAATTAAATTCGAAGGGGACGCCTCTTAAGTAGATGAAATTTTTCGTTAGTGTTTCCCGTCCTGCGACTTTCGTTTGCATAGTCAATTTTGTTTAAAAATTAGGGTTTAGTTAAAACAGTCGAGACGACAGTTCTCCCATCGCGGGAAAATCTAGTCGGGAAAACGGCCAGTCATTCGTACAATCCTGTTGAATTTTCCCCCCTTAATCCAATTTCAGCAGACAGCGAAAGCTTTCACTGAAATTTATTTTGAATCTCACTCAATTCCATCCATCCGACGCAGACTCTTGTGTGATGGGATAGTCATTTACCTTCGCGCCCTCGTTTTGCGTATATGGGCCATTTTTTGTATATACTTCGTATACAAAATAATACCTTTTGAATGATGAAACCCATTTCAGGATTTGGACGTTCTTGAAATCATTTTTTTTTTTCATTTTCTAAGTAAATATACATATATTTCCGATATTTATATATAGGTAAAATTAAATCATTTCAAATACGTATATGATAATCACTGCTCCACTTCGGCGACTTTTTTCCTGGTTTAGATTGTGTACGTAATCCCGAAGACGCTGAATTTCATGGATATTTATGTTCGTGTTATTTTCAACTTTACCGCGGTGTTACGGTAATTCATTTTTATTATGAAAAGCTGTGCAAACGAAGGAAAAATGAGCTAGAGGGCACATTTTTATAATAACCAAAAATACCGACATTCGCTAGAGCATTATTTCTCCCTAATAAAAGTGATAAGTTGCAGATTTGCATTGAGAAAATTATTTTTTTTTCGTATTTCGATAAACCGATTTAATTTTAATCGAATTACACCGTTTTTATTCACATTCGAGTTTTGCCTTATTAATATTGCAAATTTATTCGTTAACATATGTTTTTTCCCTTTCACTTTTTTATATATGGAAATGTAGCAAAGTGGGTCATCCTGATATGTAATGGAAAATGCAATTTATAAACGCAAAGGGTGAAAAATCACATTTAATCATATTTCGATATAGCGTGTTCACCGCGGCATAGAATTCGAGCGTATCATAAAAAATATTCGAAGCTTTCGATGTATAGGCTCCATTAGGGTAATTGGATAGTTAGGAGGCCGAACTTGTGAAATACATAAATGTATATATTCTACATATAATAAATGCGTGTGTGAATGTATGCCTTCGGGCAGCGAATAGCATAGTATGTATTTCGATTTAACATATCCAACCACCCAACCAACCCTTTCGACATAATGTTCATATGCAAATTAATTTCCCCCGGTGCTCTGGACCCAGCACGGGAACTTTCGGTATGTAAAATTCGCCATAAATCACAATCGCTTGAAGTGTCTATCTCCATTATGTGCTTTATCGATTTATGATTTTTAACACTTCATGTTTCATACCGAATACGAAACATAACGAATGTTTTCATAGAAAAACGAATTTTTAAAACGTTACATGTAATTTTCAGCAATTTCATTGATAGTTAAAACAAATGTCACCATAAACGTTTTATTATGTCTTAAATTCGCGATCAATTGATCAAGTGCAGCCAAACGCGGGAATCTGATGATAAGTTTTAAACGTCAAATGAACAGCGGTAGCGCCACCTGCAGGGTAATCGAAATAAACTCCAGCCCGGAGAAGGAATGAATACGCAAATTCTTAACACATGTGAGTGAAAGAGAAGGACAGAACCTGCAGTTGCAATATGCGTCTCGTTTACTCACATGCTGTAAATATCGTATCTCTTTCCTCGCCTCTCCGGGCTGCGGCTGCTTTACCGCAGATCGAGCTCGGTAGCACTGTCGCCGTAAAAGTGAATAGTTCGCCTACCCAATTAATAAAAAGAATATCGGTAACAAATAAAATATTCGTATTATTTTAGAATCAGGACGAGCCGCCACTGATCTTCAGTATATGACTAATTTCATCCGCGCAGATGTACCTCATTAATTTTTGTCAATCGCCAAACGGAAAAGCCAAAAATCATCATAATTTCCGTTCGGACGTCGCAATCACGATTCTAAAAATAGCCCGCACGTTAAACTGAATCGAAAACGACCGACAGGCCGTCGCATAAAACTACAACCATGTTTGTTCAATTAGCCCGTTTTCGATCGAACTTTTACGCGCCGTCGATTAGCCCTGTCGTCCTTCGGGGGTGCACCGGAGGGTGGGTCCACTTCCTCCTGGAAGGGTTATCGGGCGCACCTCCCAGGAAATTGCAAATTAGTCAACCAGACTGTACGTGCGTCTGTTGTACGTGTGAAACGTTAAGTGTACGTATCTGGACGGTATGATGCGTTCGCGCCGCGAAGCTTTTGCCGTATAACGTCGCAGTTCGTTGAACGCTCTGCCGCACTGGTGGAGGAAGATTCGATTTGGTGAAGTTTCGCAAATTCGATTTTGCGCGAGGATATTTTAAGTTTTCGAATTCGGCGGGGCGTTTTTTGTTCGGTGTGCTATGGATGATCTTATCGGTTGTTTGTTCAAGTAGCGCGTATTGGATTGTATTGTTTTTTTTTTTTTTCGGTATCGTATCTTGTTAATTGGAAATTTATGTTTTATTTAAATGTTCGATTGTATTGATTGTGGATTGAGATAATAATCGTGAACGTACGTAGATTAATGGATTCGATGATGCTTGAATTTAAATAATTCTGAGAATTTTGTTTATAAATATAATATATCGTTAATTTAATTTTTCAGATTCTAAAAACATTTTTAATGCAAATATTATTTCAGCTTTTCGATAAAATTCCAAATCATAACATATTTTTGACTGAAATTTTTTCGTTTGATCTATTAAAAAAAAAAGGTTATGCGCTATCAGATTTTCACGCATAATATAATCAATCTTTGTAACCTAGCACGTTCGAATCGCATTTAATTCGTACGGGAATTTTCACGAAAAAATAATAGAAAATGACACCGCCCGTCATTTAATAAAACTGAAAGCTTCCGCGCAACGCGAAGGCTCTATTAATCATTTCTGCGCCTTCGTGTGAAAAACGAGAATATAACCGGCATCGACTGTCGTTCGATAACTTTTTCGCGAAAAATCTGCCGGTAACGAACACACGAACGGCCCCCTTCCCATCCGAGCGAATTTTGAATGTGTTTCGACGTTTTCGGCGAATATCTGCCGCGGACGTGACAGACTGTCGAGGACTAGGAAGGAAGGAAGGTAGTCCTCGGTCCAAGAGAGACCAGACTTATTTGATTTACGGGTCATAATGCCGTCTCTTGTGTGTAGTCGCGGTATCTACTTGCAAATATCTCGGTTTTCGATCGGAAACTTTCCCGGAGACGATAAATCCTCGATTTATTCGTTAATTTCATAAAGTGATCCGCAGATAAAATGGAATTCGCGCAGAGATCGCCCTTTCCACTTTTCGTCGGGAGTCTGTTGTATATGTCACAGTTCAAGTGTTCACTTTTGTTTATTAATACCCAAACTAGTTTGGGTATACCCGAAGTATTGATTTTAGTTTGAATGTCAACTGTCAAATTTTACCAACATATAATTGTGTCTAAGCTAAAAACAGACGTCATAAGTATCATGCTTGGGTTAGGTTGGGTTAGCGTTTTAGCTTGAGTAGTGAAAACGTGTTCAAAACAACTCTCAAAGTTCAAACTGACACGACGAGTAAACACTACGCGTATTTCTCGATCATTAGTTGATATACCAATTTCCACCTTATTGACATTTAGCATAAGAGCGTTATCTGAGTACAAACAAATTAAATTTTCGTACCACACTAACAATTGGACTAGAGCGCTTAGAAGGTGAATAAACAGACTAGTTTGTTTGTGCACAAACGAAGTGGACACTCAAACTGTAACATATATGCGTACGAAAAAAATATTTCGAATTCTTATTTTAGTTCGGATCACGTTATTTCGCAATTAGATTCAATTATTTGATTGTCGATTCCGCGAAATATTTTCGTGAAACATTCTCGGAACGGAAATATTAATTCGTTTTGTTTTATGAAATGTTATTGAATACGTTTGAATACCGAGCAAAAATTTTATTTATAAATCGTCCGAGAATTCAATAAATAACAATTTTCCGAAATTGTATCCCTTACTTTTTCATTCTGTTACAGTTTTTGTGTCGACGTTTTCGTAGCGTCGACCTCATATGTCTTGCGGAGAGTTCACGGACTTATGTCGAGTTTGACCGCGCGTATCTATTATATGGTCTTTTTTACTTCACAATCCGTAGTGTTCCCCCGGTCCATGCGCAATAATGGAAAAATGAAAAAAAAAACGATTGTTCTCGTGTGTCGATGTACGTATTTTGTACGCATTGCGGGAAATTTTGGCACGGGAAAATCGGCCCACGCTTTTCCGGGCGCCACTTTTCCTCAGACCGGCCGAACGAACGAACGGTTTGAATATTATCGCCGTCGGCCTTCACCCCTTTCTCGGGGCATTACTTAACCATAAATAATATGTACCATTTTTCATTTTGAAGTCGTCATAATTCACGGACGGGAAGAGCCGTAGATAATTATGCAGAGTCGCACGCGAACTCCTTGCGAATTTCGTTTTCGGGCGTACGAATTTATTTGACGAAAATGGCGCCATGACGTGTCAACTGTTGTCGATGTTAATTTTTGATTTGGCTTTGGATGTTTTTCGGGTGATTTTTCGATGAGATGTCGGTGAACGTGTGTGTGTTTTGTGCGAGGTTGTTGCCCCTCCAAATTATGATAATAAAGTCGACTTTCATCTCAGACAAAGTACACCGATGGTTTACATATATCATCGCTTGGTAAAATTCGCCATTGTTTATAATACGTTGAATGTATAATCGTATGTAATTTTGAAAGTATCATCCTTATTACAAATTGCAAACTTTGTACGAATTCGTTACATATTATAAAAGCAATAATATAATATCGTGTTTTCCATATAATTTTATTGAATGATACGTTTTATATTTACTCAAGTTTTTTTTCGTTTTTTCATATCGAAAAAGTATAAGCTCGATTTATTTATTTATTTTTGCGTGTTACTAACATCCGAAGTTTTAATGTTATAAATTCATACGAATACCGAAAGGGGCTTAAAATTGCGATGCAACTTCACAAAGTAAATCTGCAAACACCTGGACCTCTCCCACACTTCTCTCAAATTTATGCCGGTCGTAATGCGTTTCCAATTTCACTCATGTTCACGTGGTATACGTACAAAATATCCAGAAGTACACAATATGTTTCAAAATAATTTTTTGTCACTATTGCACACGTGTAATTCGAGCACTTAAATTTCGGCATAATTATCATAAATTGTATGCATTTAATTATCGTGAAACACATGCGGTTGGGCACATTTCACATTTACTTAATTTGCCTTATTACATTCGAATATTACGTTAATGGCTCGTTCGAGCGAACTCTCCTTGCCTATTTATTTCGCAACGTTTACAATGATAACTTGGAAAATTTAACCGCTGGCGTTGCCCAAAGTAGAAACGTACGCATATTAAAATTTTCACACGGAAACGACTAACCCTTTTCACTCGTGCAAGGAGTTTTGCCGAAGTTTCCTTTTATCAATAGAGAAATTCGCCTCGTTACGCTTTTCGTTATTACATTACTGAAGCTCCTTTCGGGCACAATATCATCGATTCGCCGTTCGAACCGCACTTGTGCGTTCGGTTTAATGAAATTTTAATTGTCGCGTATAAATTTCACTTTTAATTGAACCGTTTCGATGGCGTCACTTTTTAATTAATCGACGCTAATCGTCGCTCTTGATTGAATGCATACAACAGATGCGGTATCGGATTCAAACCGGCGTATAATTAACCGGCACTATCTCGTATTTTAAACCGTATAATTTGACCGAAATAAACCATCGGTAAGCGGGAAACAGTTCTGGGCCATATAATTAAGCGCACAATCCGAAACTAGAAATGTGTAACGACGTGAAATATAACACGTATATCGTATCGCGATTGGAACCCTGCCATTATTATGTCTTTTATATAGGAAAATTCACTTTTTACACGATCCGACTCGGGCCTTATGCACACACGTACGTACTCTGAAATATGTTCTGGTAAGCTTTAAATCTTGCCAAATTCTCCTTTGCCGCTTTTACCGTTCGCAAAAAGTACAATTTTTCTCGGAGCTTTAGAGCGGCTTCGGCACAAGATTTTGTACGTACAGCACAAAGTACTATCCATCTAGTTTGTATAGATTCTCTTTTTACAGTTCGTCTATCCATCGCCTAATTTATGCAAGATTTTTTCTGCGGTTGCTTCGTCCAAAGAGAGAACTTCTTTCCGGGGGCCCCTTTATCTATCTTCCCTACACCCTTTCTTTCTTTTTTCATATCTGAATCTTTCTGAAGTTTGTGTTTGAGGCGTGTGCGGTGTGTATTATTTGAACGGGCTTATTGATCCGCCCGGAAGCTGTCGGGAACAAAAGCTCTTCTCAGCCAACCGCCATTATAATATTCGGCGAGGACTGAAACCTTCTACACTTTATATAACACGCCTATAAATTATTTGTACTTGTTTCGATTCGGCTGAATCAAGGCTGTCAGGAGCACGTAGTTTTTTTCGCGAAAAACTTCTCAACTGACGGTTATTATTCATATAACGTCGCATCGAATTCGTTTTTGACTTATTGCTCTCAATATGAGATTATACGGCGTTTTAAAAATCTGTTGAAAGTTTCCGCAGTAAAATTAAGTTGTAGTTGAACAACGGCAGCTGCACCCGACCTAGTCAAAACAAAATAATTTCATCATGAAATATTATCATAAACTAGACTTCCCGCCCCGGAATAAATCTTAAACTTTCCGAGTTCATCTTTAATGTATTACTCGAATTATAACAGCGATTTATGACAAATTGCTTATTTTTTCGAGAACGTTGCGCGAATTTTTCACAATCAATATCGCATCTTCATCACTTGACGGAATGTCGCATTCGTGTGACGAGAGAGCGAAATCTCTATCAAAACGGAAAGCTGTCTTCGAAGCTTTTCTTCTCGCCCCAAGAACAAAAGCGAAAATAATTTTTGTCGTTCACCTGTCGGTGCTTCTTTCGGAATCGATATTTCTGAACATTTTCACCTTTTTCCAACGTCCTCTCGTCCCTGCCTGGCCGCGACCGAGAGAACAAAATAAAAGTGCCCCGTTTCGCCTTTCTAAGAGAGTCTAATTTACTTAAGGCGATTATGCAAATTGAAAATTCTGCTTTCTTGGACTTCCTTCAGGGGCTTACACACTCTCCCGCTTTTCGCCTTCGAACCATTGTGCTGCGGGTACTTCACTATTTTCACTTATATTTCATCGCACGTCGATACGAGCTTATCTACTTTTTTGCCCATTTTCCTGCAACATGTTCGAAAGAAAATTTCCATTTTTTTTACACGTAAGCAATATTGCAATATGTATTTGCATCTTTATACGTTTTCAATTTGATTCTTTGGAATTTTAAATTTATGTATCTACCTTTAAAAATGGATCGCGAATTCTTTGATATTATCAATTATTAACACTTCGTACGTGATTCGAATTTTTCATTCAATTTATCTCGATCGTTTTTCAATTTAATTAAATTAACGTTTCTCAAAATATCTAGTCGATTTTATTGCTTTATTTATAGTATTTCACAATGCTTTTTCCTATTATTAGAGTTGGGTCATTAGATGATCTTATTTGTACCACAAACGAAACCAGACTTAACACTTTTTTGTCAATGTCACAGTTGAAGTGTTCACTTTTCCTTGTTCGTACCCTCACTAGTTCGGTTATACCCGAACTATCGATTTTAGTTTGAATGTCAACTGTCAAATTTTACCTACATATTATTTGCGTCTAAATTAAAAACAGACCTCATAAGTATCATGGTTGGGTTAGAGTTTTAGCTCGAGTTATGAAAACGTGTTCAAAACAAACTCTCGAAGTTCAAACTGACACGAAGAGTAGACACTACGCGTATTTCTCGATCATTAGTTGACATACCAGTTTTCACCTTATTGATATTTAGCATAAGAGCATTATCTGATTGCAAACAACTTAAATTGTCGTACCACACTAAAAATTGGACTAGAGCTGTTTTGAAGGTGTATAAACAGACTAGTTTGTTCGTACGCAAACGAAGTATACACTAAAACTGTAACATCAATACACTTTCGGTGTATCTATTATTGTATAAAAAGGTCTAATGTTTTGTTTCAACTTAAATTGCAAAAACTTATTATCTTACAATTGAAGATACGAAACAGCAACTTAACGCATATTTTTTCATAATCGGAATTTGGGAAAGAAAATAAAATAAAAAAAAGTTTAAGAAACGCAAAGCTAGATCACATCGGAACTTTACTTCCTTTTTTCGCATGAATCTGACACTTTTCGTCGTTAAACACCGTTCAGCTCTCTCTCCCTTTGTGCAGTTTTGTTAGCTCTCCGCTTTTCTAACGACCCAATGCCCTCACCCATCCCGCCATTTCTTCCTTTGCATCCCCATAAAACCGAACGCGACGAGTCAATTCGACCCCACGGCAATTAATTAGTCGACGGCGAAGACGCACACGAAATTGAATGAAACGGAAACGGAACGAAGCCTCTCTTCGGCAACGATCGCTTTCGCTTTTCCGGAATTCGCATATTTATAGTGGCGCTAACCGGGGCTTAATTAGATAGACCCCGGCCGAGGAACGGGCCTCGTCCGCAGGGGCCAGGTAATGGAAAAGCGGATATATTGCCTCGCGAGGAAAGAAAAACGGCGGGACGAGAGAAGAAGTGGAAAAGGAACTGCTCCGAGAGGAGAAATAATAAAAGCGCCGGTTAATTTCTCCGGATGTGTCATACGAGTGGAGCGCGAGTTGCTTTATTCGCGCGGGGCACGTGCCCTCGGCTTGTCAGTGTTTTTTTATATGTATATGGGTGTTCGAAAAGAAATGTTTGCATGTTACGTGATTTCGTCGCGTTCATCATTTCGTACGTGACGTTTCGCTATATAGGTGTTTTTTTTTTTAAATTCGGTCGTAGGTTTTCGTTAAGTTGGTTAAATATTCCTGTTGTTACGTTGCTGATTCGTATCTGTTTTATTGTTTTAATTATAAAAATTTCATTATGAAATTAGCATGATTATTACTAATGCGTTTCAGTGTTTTTAGTTTCTCAAAATTAAAAAAAATGATTTAGAAATGTTAAATTTATTGATCATTGAAGTAATGGGACAAATGGTGCAATTATTGATAAGTTTGATTGTATATATTATGATTCGGAATAATTTTTTTAATTATTATTATTTTCATTAGTAATATATAGGATCTTTCAGTAAAATTTGATGATTTGCACATGTTGTTCAACCAAAAATATTTCGAGCGTCCTTATTGAAAACCCTATATAAAAAGAAAAATATTCAAATTTTCAAAGGCATTCGAAAAAGCGCCATATAAGTCGATTATGATTATGGCGATATCAATTAACCATTCGATGAACAATTTCAATTACGCATTCACGTCGAACCACAGCAAACACATCATTCCAACGTCGAATCGCAATATTCAAACCGAAACGCACACATTCGTCGACATCACGGTGCGGACAAACGGGCGCGTTTCACGCACGCACGGCCGTCCCGTCGATTCGCGTGAATTGTGACTAAGTGACCGACAAAAACACGTGTTTTGTCGATCACGGTGATTTGTAACTGGAAGCCGCGTCGGACGTGAGGCCTCCCCGCTCGTGGGCGAAAAGAAAACTCGCTTTTCATTCACCCGACCACCCACCGCCCATATTTCAAACGGGCCCTCCGCCCGCCCACCCCCCGAGTTCGTGTCGTTTTAATTCACACCGGGAATTTTCTCGGTCGTTAGGGACGATTTATGGCGGCGCGTGGGTCCGCATAGTTTCAATCAATCTACCCCATGCCGCTGATAATCCGTCACGTCGGTGATGCTTCCTGGAAAAATCATATCGGTTTCGATTATATGGTATTTCATGGATTCTACAGATTCGCGGAATCCAATATCAAAGATAATGTTGCGTGGAGGTAAGCGGGTCCGAGTGGAGATGAATACGAACGCCGAAATCCGTCAAGATGTTTTATTGCAGAGACATGTTGCTCGGATAACGTCCCGGACACGAATGGCTCGTCCAAGCGCCACGCGCTATATTTATATGCGTATGCCGCTCCGATGTGCACCGGCCACTTCGAACACGTGGTGACGTCACCCGAATAATACAAATACGTAGCTACGCTACAATAATATTGCGATGAATTGGGTCTCGAATTGGAAAATAAGATGTATTGTTTCGGTTTCTAATAATTTACATGTGAAGATTTCCGATGCCAGATTGTTGGCGGATATTCCGATTTGTAGTCGCAAATTCGGCGTTCCCGATTCGGGATTGCAGATAAAGAGGATCAGATTCGGATTCGCGTAATCCGAGTTTCCGCGTAATTCTATATCAATTACGCTGAATTATTGTGAAATTTGAAAGTCGTCCCGTCGCTTCGTTATTAATTTTCAAGAAAGCGGCAGGAGCGCGAAGGAGCTCTCGAATTATCGGATTCGTCCGTTTCGTATTGTTCGTATTAAAATATGGAAATAATGATATTAATCGTAATAGGAGCGGCGACGTTGGAAACAAATGAAATTTTCCTTTGATACAATTTCGGCACAGGTATTGTTCAAGTTTTCATTATGGAATAAAAATAAATTTCGGTTTTGTTGTTCAATTTTTGAAATCGTGTAAATTATTCGTCAAAGTGATTTCATTAATTAAAAATCTGTATATTTATTATACTCGAAAATCCACATGATCGAATTGCGATACTTTGAATCGTTTTGTTGTGATCAATTTTATTCTTGATGTAAATTTCCGTTGAATGTTTCTTTTGTGTGTTCTATTGCTTTTTCTACAAATATAATTCAGTGTT
Source organism: Hydropsyche betteni (assembly GCA_028571205.2). Classification (NCBI taxonomy): domain Eukaryota; kingdom Metazoa; phylum Arthropoda; class Insecta; order Trichoptera; family Hydropsychidae; genus Hydropsyche; species Hydropsyche betteni. Next base: position 217,376 of record JAOXNN020000073.1, on the reverse strand, counting down.
TCCGCATTATACACAATTCGCCGTGTAACATAGTAATAATATGAAACTGACAAAAGAAGAAAAATGAATAGGAATTGAATGATAAAAGATTTTTTTACGTTTTTCCCGCTTTCATGTGTGTTTGTTATGTTTCTAATAAAAGACGAATAAATGCGTAGCACGTATTACAATACAGAAAGAATCGTACATTTCCACAAACACGGCAATCAACAACACACACCCATAATCTTAATAAAAATAAAAATAAACCGAAATGCAACAAACGATCATCGCCCATTCTTTATGAGCTGTGAAAAATATATAAACCCGAATCCTTTCCTAAAAAAAATAAACGGAAAATCGGGAAGCGAAAAACGTAACGATATCGAATTCCGGCGAACGTGCCCGTCGTTTATTCTAAAACAATTTATCAACAAATCTGCCACGTCCCTTTTCTTTTGCGCAAAATCGCCTGTTCGACTCGATAAAGTAAATTAGCTTCACACGAACTGGAAAAGCCCGCGGCCGTCGCGTAAATCAGTTTTTCCATCATCCATCAATCCCCCGAAAGCCTGCGAAAACCGACCGTCCCGGTTCTTTGTCCGATGCGATGCGCAATCACAATATGTCGGTCACGCCCCCGCCGGGGGTGGCCACCCCCTTCGGTTGCTATGTAAACAATTTTCGAAATGCGCCCTTTGTGCGTGGCCCTCTCGTGTGTTTTCGCGGAATGGAAAAATCCGCGGGACGGACGAAACGGGGATGCGGAAAAATAAATTATGTCCGGGAGGAGAGGGTTAATGTTCGGGAGGGGGGTTCGGGAAATCGTCGTTGCAGTTTGGGGTGGTTTTCTTTTTCGCTTTTGTGAAAATGAAAAAAAAAATTGTTTCGTGGTTGTGTATAATTTTCTTTTTCGAATTGCTATTGCACTGTCACGCTTGTGAAGCGATTCATTAATTTTTACAGAGCATGCAACATTAATTACGAGACGCTCGTCCAATTTGCTTAATGTAATTCGTATAATTTTCCGATGATAGAAAATTAATCTAAAGGACAAAAATTATATTCGGTTGATGCGAAATTCATTGCGCATTTTTACGATGGAGAAAAATTTTCGCCTTTTTCCAAAACCAATGAGTAACATCTGTATTCAAACTATTCTATTATGTGAAGGTTACTTCCCTTTTAGTATTTTTTTTATGTTTTGAGCCAGTCAGTGAACATTAAATAGCCCATAGAAATTATTGAAATGTTTAATAATATAATGTATTTGATTCATTTTTCAGTTCGTAATTTGAAGATTTTTTTTATAACAAGGTATATTTATGCTTATTGATAGGTAGAAGTATATTATTATCACTAAAGGAAACCGTATAATTGATTGAAATAATATGAATTTATAATCTAACTAGTATATAGGTCCGATGTTAATAACATCGGCTGTGGTTTTGTTAAGAAACGGAAAACGATAGAATGTGTAAACCCGATTGTGTGAACCCGAAATGTGTACCCAATTTAAATATTTAATTAATAAAATCAAAATAGTTCATTTGTTATTTGTTTGTGACATATAGGCAAAGCCAGTAGTTGGTAACAAGCATCATATTATAGAAGTTAAGATAAGACGATAAGATTACAGCCGTTATTATAATGACCATAAAGACTAAATTCGGAGCTCGAGTTATAGCCGTTCTCGTGTAGCAATTATAGTCGTTATATTTGAATGGCATATAGGCTAAATTGGAACTATAAGTTGAGAGCCTCATAAACAAACATAGAATCTATCATCGGTGATTATATACATGTATATAGGGGATTCAAATATTTTTTCTACTGCGTAATAATCGACGTATTGCATAAGTCAATAGAGACGCTTTCATAGCATGATATTATAGGCGTTAAGTGTATACGCATAAAGACTATATACGCATGAAGAATAATTTTGTAGACGGAAAAAAATAATCGCATCGACGCGTCGTTTTAAAGTCGCGAGCGTCATCGACACAGATACACAGACGAACACACAGAAATCCGCTATTATATATAGGGGATAAGCAATAGTTGGAGTTAATATAATAATTTGAAAGTAATATTGCGTATTGTATGAAAAACAATTTTTCTTTAAATTTATATTACAGAAAATTTTATCTAGCTAATGTTTTTTCCTAAAAAAAAAATAATAACCTCAAACGACGAAAACCCTCTACACGAAATTTCCTCTTCATATCCGCCGAGAGCAAACGCATTATTATTTTAAAAAGCGAAAACGCTTTGTGCCACATAAATTACATCTTTGACGTAGGAATCGGGGAAAAAAGTCACATCGCGACGAATTCGCGATTAATTTTTCGAAACGCAAAGGAAAATTTCAGAAACCACCATCTCTCGACATTGACGGTAAATCTCACCCGTCACCGCCACATTATAAAACCGCATATAAAGTACAACATCACACGAAAAATACTTATTCAAACATTTGTTTTCGTTATCAGCCCGCACACATTCATCGTCGACAAGAACCGGCGCTCTTCCACGGTGTGTTACGAGCGTTTTAGATTAGGCATAGTGTTCTATTCCATCATTATAACATAACTGTCGTATAAGAGAAGAAGTCCTCGGTGGACACGTGTAATTTCAGTGATCCGTTCGAATTGTCGGGTGTCGTGTTCGTTTTTTCGTTCGTGTCGGAAAAATCGAAGCGCCTCACGCGAAGGTCGGAAATTCGCGATAAGAATCGGCGATATGGGTCGTTTTCGAAACCGCGGTTTTAACGTGTTTTTAATTTACGTATGTGTGTGTTGAATAAATTCGATGATGGTCTTTTCGAGCTTGACAGTTCGCACGGTTGACACGTGTTTTAAACGTATCGTTTTTTCGAACGGAAAATGAAACGTTTTATGGGTTAATCGTCACAATTGTGCTTGGTGTAGAGAGGTTCAATCGTTTTGTTGTGTCTATTAGTGCCATCAAGTAGCTTGATTCGTCAATCGTTAGTGCACTGAATTCCTTTGTAATTATTGTGTGAGTAATTTAGTGTTTGGACATGTCGAAATATGTCAATCTTGAATTAATGGACTGTTTTCGATAAGAATAATTGTTTTTCGAATCTAATTGATGTTTATATATGTTTAATTTGTATGTAAAATATGTAGTTAAATGTTAAAATTTTCCCTTCGTAAACATTAATTTTTTTTTTTGTGAAAACGTAAAAAAGAAAGCTCTCATTTTCATTCAATTCGCAAACTTCCCCTGTTTTCCAGAACATTTATTCTCAATTTGTATAATTAAAATAATAAACATTGTACGGTCGAGTTGAATTCTTAGTACATTTGACAAAGTACATACTCAGCCACTAAATGCAATTTGAGGAACAGTCAAAACGACCTTTCACTAAGAAACCCTTCCTCAATTAATTACATTTCCGATCTAGAAAATTATATATCTCTCATATATACAAATCTTAAAAATATATATCTTAAGAATATTGTCAATCGATAAATTCAAGTGGATGACAATCATTATAATTATAATATCGATAAATATAGATAAAATCGTCATTTTTTTACGAATAAGTGCTTATCCATCGACAACACTCCATCAAATATTATTATCGATCCAACAAAGAAAGAGTGTTAAATGGAAATATTCGCGATACGAAAGTGCTCCGAATTTTTTCAGCTTCGCCATTGATACATCAAGAATAATTGCGTTTTGCCATCGCAAGATCGACCCACCGTTGCGTTAAATTGAATCAAATATGCGAGTCGTATAATGCAGAAGATAGGCGTATTATCTTTTGCCTTGTGAAAAAAGTAAAAAATAAAGTAAAACGTGTGCGCTGAAAAAAAGTACTGAAGTGTGCGAGAAAATGAAATTTGCGCGTAAATCGAAATTGTGAAACGCTCCGTCATGAATTCGCTGAAGGTGCTGTTGGAGCTGAACTGTCGCAACCTGAAAGAGGTAAGAGTTTTCGTTTGTGGAAAATTTTCGAATATTTTCCATTCGGCCTTCTAGTGCCGGGAGAATAGGTAAATTGATCGATTGTTCGAATAAACTTGTGTTTTCCGCAACGGACACTTTGCCGATAATTTTAATACTGCGGTGAATTGCCCAACTTCCTACAATGATGGACGGTACAATTTCTTGTGTTTTGAGAATTTCTTAGTTATAATTCCTCGAAAATATTATTATTTATTGGCGTGTATCAGAAACGATTCGTTTTATTTTTCTTAACTTTATTTTGTTATATAAAATTTTATTTTAGTAAATGCACACAAATTAGAATTTGATTGGTTTGTAGTCAATTGTGTGCGGTTAATTTGAAACAAATTACTCACGGGCTCGTAAACGTAAACGTTTCTTCGCTTAATGTTGATTTATTTTTGTCTGTTCGGATGAAAAGAATTTTTATTTGACCGTTATTAGTTCCTGAGATTATATTACCCAAACAGACGTTAGTTAACTGTAATTTTATGTTCGTTTTACAGTGTCGTGAAAGAGAAAAGACATTAAAACCGATGGGTATGTAACCTTTCATATCTGTTATGGGTTACTTTAACTTTATATAATACATACATGTTACGTTTATTTATGATTCTATAGTGAAAAATTTCATATTTTAATTATAATTTTATGTACGGTAATATTGATCTACAATTTATTTATGTTTGATATTGTATGATTGTGAATATTACTTCCTGTAATTGCAACCGCGTTACATTATAACAAATATTATATTAGCATGCAATTATTATTCATGCATGAAAAACTCGATCAATATGCATTGAAAAATAATTCGATATTTTTTTAAAGATGATATCAATCTTTTTTATTGTTAGTTTTTTTTATTTTGGAAATGAATTTGTAATGAAATAAAATTGAATATATTAGTATTAAATATTCGAAATTACGATTTTATATATTTTGAAATGTGAAGGTCGGTGTATTAAATAAGGTTCACTACCCTTCATAATGTCACAAAATTTTCTGGGTCATGAAAGTAATGGTTTTCTCCATTAGCGATAAAATTACATAATCAGCATGCACAATACACAAAAACGTAAATTCACCCGAAACATTAACACCAATCTTAAACCATCCCATCGATTTTCACGCCTAAAAAGCCCCCGTTCAATTACATAATCCGTCCAGACGATCCGCCCCTTCGTCCCACCGAAATTAAATATAATATAAAATTTGACGAAGTAATCGAGATTGATAAATCGCACTTTGATGGCGCTCTCGTGCCGAATTTCCCATAGCCCGGCCGGGTGATAAATTACGATAGCGCCTTTTGTCTTAATTAAATACGCGACTCGCACACACTTGCAGCGTCGTGTGTTTGTGTGGGGAATTTGCGAAAATCCAACGGTGTTGGAAATTTACTGCGTGTATATCATCAGCGTTATCAAATCGGCGAAAACAGGCCAGAACCAATGTCACGACAGCTTTTCGGGGGATTTTCAAAACGCAAATTTATTGCCGGCGGTTGTTTTCCTATGAAAAACGAGCTCGGACGCTTCCGTTATAGTGCCTTTTGAATTTATTCGATTTCGATCGTATAAATTTTTTGAAATTTGGTTCGGTTCGTGTTTGCGTTGTGCTGTTTGGCATAAAAGCGAAAACTTCGGCTGATTCGATTCAAATCCAATTTTTATTAGTTTTATATTAAAAAAAAAATGAACCATTCGAACATATATAGAATCATATAATTTATTACTGTTTTAATTTAATTTTTGAGTCTCCCTATTATCGCTATCTTACTTGCCGTTCGTTACGCTTTTAAATCTCTAAACATACACAAAAATAAAAATTATCAGATTTTATGGCGTATTTAGAAATTTTATGTGCCTAGATTAAATTATATAGGCTAGATAATGTCGTCTCGATAACATTATTATGTACATTATTCTTTTCAGTTCATGTCCGTTCTCTCATGCGGTCTATCGTACTGAGATTGCTCTCCCATTGTATCCAATTTATCTATTTTGAAAAAGATCTTGTCGAAGTCGTTATCTATTGCACACTGTGCTTATTCGTATTAAAATCCAGCCTTCGCTTCAATTCGAAACTGGGCACCCGTCACAAAGAAGTCCATTATTTGAATGTTCTTTTATCGATATTACAAGTTAGTGGTAAGTGGATCAAAAAATCTTTAAACATCGATTAAAAAATCTAAATAATATTCATATATATTATATTTTTATATTTGGAGAGCGTGACTTCATAAAAATATTTTTCATTCGCACCGAACCCATATTCGTATTTCACTGCTATATTCAGAACAATGAAATCGACCAAACAGTTACACAACACACGCAAAACAATCGCTACTTTTTTTTCCTATGTACGATAGCGACACTTATTAAATAATAAAATACAAATTGTTTTCATGTTCGCGATAACTTTTCAGCAGCTTTATAGAAGATATACCCGACACGCTCGTTTCCCACTGTAGGACTTCAAATCTTACGATTATTTCGGCAAAACGTCTGGAACCTTCCTCTCGCCGAGAACATAAATGGATTTTATGTGCCAAAATAGACGTGCCGTGTATTAAACATTTCGCGGCATATTTGCAATAAAACGTAGGACGTATTCTGATAACGGCGTTTATGGCACGCAGAATTCCACTCGTCTTGCATCGGAATTTGGGAAAATCTTCTCGTGCATATGTACTTTCGGCCCAGAAATTCCTTTGTGGTATAATACTTGTGTGAGGTGTTAATTATATCGGAAGTTAGTTCGGCGCCGATAAACCGCAAATGTACCGCTATGTCGACTATGCAATGGCGAATAAACGCTCCGGTTCATTATATATTAAATAGTTGGCTTATGCAAGGATAACGCTTTCGGGTATATAATAATGTCTTATCGTATCATGTTCGGACACTTGTCGAAATATTCCCTGTTTGGGATTATTATACGCCGGTTCATGTGCTTATAACCCACAGCTTAGTAATGTGATGAGGACTTCGACGGAGCGACGTCTTACATCGCATATTTTTTTCCATGTTGAAACTTTAGACGTTGATTTGACTTGTTGAAAGTTTGACGAGCGCTGAGTTTGATCCCGTCAAACTTGGGTGAAGAATTTTTTGTTACGGGTTCATATAGAAAATTGTGTAGGTATCTTTAGGTCTTATCGTTTGACGGCGTCGGAACTGTTCATTTAGGCATTTTTATGCTCTTTTTTTCTGTGAAAATAAAATATTTTTTCAGGACCGTTTGATCTTGTCTTCGATCATGACGTTTTGTATAGTTTGCGTTTTGCGGCTAAAATTTTCCGTTAACGTTTCCTACACAAACATCCTTCATTCTATCGCTTGGATAAAACAAACAACCCTTGGACAAAACAAATAAATATTGAATCAACCCATCCAGATATCCTCAAATTATATTTTGAAGATAGAATGCACCATGAAGATTCTTTTAAAATATTTTTTCGTTGTACCTTTTAATTTCATGTGTAAAAAAAGTTTGGGAAGCGGTTTCCGGAACAAGTGTAATATTGTATCGAACAACTCTCACTATTTATCTATAATATAAGAGCACGTGTGGACAAAATACATAGATTCTTCGAAGGGTCACCAAGTCAACAACTGTCTGAATCCCAGTTTGCTTATTTAGCCAACCACTTTTCGATCCTTTCCCGTTATAATCTCAGAAGTAAAATATTTATACAGACGTAATTTTACGTTGATTATTTTGCTTGCGAAAAATGGGAAATTAATATATTTTTCATGCGAAAAAAATAAATAAATTTATTCAGTCTGATCACCGTGCGTCCCAACGTTTCTCCACAAAAGTACCTTTATATATCCATTTGTCTTTGCTTGTTCGAAAAAAGTGAGGACGTCTAAGCTTTTAAGGGCTTTTCTTCCATTTTGTATGTTATGATCGCGATGTCCCAAAACTCAAGGGTCGCATTCTCACCTTAATGGGTGGAACGTGTTCGAGCGTTGAAAACTTCTGTTTAATGCTAAATTCACGTGAATAATTTAATAACGCTTTGAATTTCATCTCTAAATAATTCAATTCCGTTCTTTATATAATATATGTTCGAGCAAAATAAATTCTCGTTATGCGAGCGAATGTTTGTTTCCATTGCGCTTCTATGCTCAAAAGCACTTTTATCGGTTGAATACAAAGGTTTTTGTGATTTAATAATTATCGCTGCGCGTATAAGAATTCAGTGAACAATTCAGTTTAGAATTTGTGAAATATTTAACGAAATAATCTTGGACTTGAGAAACTTGTGAATTCTTTCGCGAGTTAACTGCTTGTTCGGCACAGTTAACGAGACTTATCAAAACTCCATCTTTTTCGGCAACGGAAAAGAAAAGTTTTCCCTGTCCTGTTTCGAATGCCTTCCGGAAACTTTAAGTATACCCTTTAAAAAGTCAAAGTTGTTATATTTATGAAAAAATATTCTTTACGTATTTGCCGATTTATCACTTCGATGGAAAATCTATGTGTATGTACATTTTTAACTGAACCTTGAATAGGTTGAACACTAATCATGAAACCGGCGATACTCTTTACGTATTTGTTGATAAAATTATTTTTAATTTTAATTTTACATTTTGGTTTCGAGTGTATGATTATTATATTTTACGCCTTACCGCATTTAATACACGCAGCGCGTAACTAAATCCACTTTCGAATGTATTTATTCCGCGGTTTTCATTTTCATCAAAACAAAATTTGTTTTCATGACGTATACGAAATGCTTATCTTTCCACTCTACCTATCTAATTGTTTTAGTGAACACTTGAAAACGTCTTCGTTAATGGACTTCTATATTTATAAAAAAAATAATAATACATCACGAAACATATAAGCTCAACATTTATAATATATTCTCGTCCATATTCAAATTTTTCGGTCAAAGAGCCTTTCTGACCTCATAATCCCTCGTTCTCCTCATGCGTTAGACTCAATTTTGAAATTCGCAACTTTTCCGCGGGATTAGGAGCAAGGAAACAGAGGTGGTCTCCAATTAACCTGGGAATGTTTCAGCAACGTTGTTAATATTATATGAGCGGGCTTGCGTGGCTGAAAATGTTCTGTAAATATGTGAGCGTCAGCGACATAGGCGAGGACCACACACCGAACGCACGGTGATCCGAAATAAACGACCTTATGCGATTTTTGGATGCGCTAATTTTCCAAGCAAAAACGAAATAATTCATCATATTTGTTGTGGATTAGTTTGCGCCACTCGTACGACCTTTTTTCCATAAAATATTAACTGTCCTAGATTTTTATATAGCACCCTACAATTTAAACTGCATGAAAAACGTTTTATTTGTATGATGATATTTATAAATTAATATTAGGATTAATAAAAATGTTTCGTTATTACTAAAAAATTTGTTCCAAGTTCTTGTACTCTAAATTATATCGAAAATAACTTGAATTTTTTAAATTTATAATAGCCAATTTCTTTGTTCGTTATCAAACTCAATTATTTTGGTAAAAGCAAATCGTTAAGATTTCTGGGTGTATTTCTCAAATCAACATATCACGTTTTATTTTTATCGATTACTAGCGGTAGTACCCGGCGCTGCTCGGGTTCTCGATTCCCGTTCCCGTTCCCGATTCCCGATTCGAACACGCGTCCTGCACACACCGATGTACCGATTGCATTAAAATTTTTGCATTGTTGTTCAATTGCAATTGATTTAATTATTCTTTATTTCGAAAACAAATTGAAAAACAAAATGCCTCTGATTGTATGCAATCTACACAACCCGACTGTGTACCGTCGTATATGGAGTATACCATAATTTTTAATTTTTCGTCATTTTTTAGCTTTTCTTTAGGAATTTCCCTATTATTTTTTTTCGTAAACCACCCCTTAGTTAAATCGAACAAAAGAAAAAATATAAATATATACTAGTATTTAGGCCCGATGTTAATAACATCGGCTGTGGATTTGATAAGAAACGGAAAACGATAAAATGTGAAAACCCGATTGTGTGAACCCGAAATGTGTACCCAAATTTAATATTTAATTAATAAAATCAAAATAGTTCATTTCTTATTTGTTTTTGACATATAGGCTACCCGATGCCCAGACTCGATTTGAATCTAATTAATATTTAATAAATAAAACCAGTTCATTTGTTATTGACACGAACATCTTTCATCGGTGATTATAAACATGTATAGGGGATTCAAATATTTTTTCCACTGCGTAATAATCGACGTATTGCATAAGTCAATAGGGACAATTTCATACGAATGATATTATAGACGTTAAGTATATGCGCATAAAGACCATATACGCTTGAAAAATAATTTTATAGAAGCAAAAAAATAATCGTATCGACGCATCGATCATTTTAAAGTCGCGAGCCTCATCATGACGAACAGACAGACAGACAGACACAGATATCCGCTATTATATATAGGGGATAGGGGATCATTCCAAAAATCACACAAAGAACACTCCAATACAAAAATAATACTAAATTCAAACCCCACATCACAATTAGACAACCCCCGAGACATACATCATCAAAAATATTCCGCGAACATCTCCCCGAAACACACACAAACCCAAAGCATCAGATGTTCCCAACTCACGTACGCGGCACGTGTGCCTTGGCGCCTCATTAGACGCCTGTTCAAGCGGCCCTCGGCTAATTATCGAGCCGCCCATGAAGGACACCCTTTTGTGCACGTGGGTGGGCAGGTGGGTGGGTGGGCGGTTATTGAGTGCGAGCTTTCCGAGCGTCCGTCGGCTCCGTTTTGTCGATCCGTGGGTGGATGTTAAAGCTGCGGAGTCGGATTTGCGTGGGCGTTGAGGGACCGTCGCGAAGGTTGGGATCGATGAGTTGAATTGATTGGGTCGTTTGAGTGTTTTGTGTGGATCGTAATTTTAGTTTATTGATGGCCGTTTTTTTTTGTTGGACGTATTGGTTCTTGAAATTTCGAGAGTGTGTTGCAATCCCTTATATATAACAGCGGATTTCTGTGTGTCCGTCTGCCCGTGTGCCCGTCTGTCTGTCTGTCCGTCTGTCCGTCTGTCCGTCTGTCCGTGTGTCCGTCTGTCCGTGTGTCCGTCTGTCCGTGTGTTCATCTGTCTGTGTATCTGTGTCGATGACGCTCGTGGCTTTAAAACGAAGCGTCGATACGATTATTTTTTTGCGTCTTTAAAATTATTCTTCATGCGTATATGGTCTTTATGCGTATACATTTAACGTCTATAATATCATGCTTAAGAAAGCGTCTCTATTGACTTATGCAATATGCCGATTATTACGCAGTGGAAAAAATATTTGAATCCCCTATTTGCTTGTAAGCTGAGGCTCTCGACTTATCATTCCAATTTAGCCTGTACACCATTCAAATATAACGGCTATAATCGCTACACGAGAACGGCTATAACGCGAGCTCCGAATTTAGTCTTTATGGTCATTAT
>JAOXNN020000073.1:195276-205866 GCA_028571205.2 Hydropsyche betteni | reverse complement strand
ATAGACGCAAAAAAATAATCGTATCGACGCGTCGTTTTAAAGTCGCGAGCGTCATCGAACAGACAGACAGACAGACGGACACACAGAAATCCACTATTATAATAGTGGATATGCGTCAACCTACCCAAACTTTCATCTCATGTTATATATTTTATGTCAATTTAAAAATTTTCAAGAAGATTTTCCGTTTGGGATTCGATACGACAATTGACAAGTTCAAATGAAACGGATTCAATTCACTTATCGAAACATGACGAAGCTCTCAAGAAGTAAGAAAAAGCCCAACTTAAAAAATTATCAAAGTTAAGCGGACTGTTATCTTTAAGCGAACTCGAGAGGATCAAATCCCACGAACACTTCGGATCCGTATCACGCACGTGGACCGTGTCTCCCGTCCGAACTTTCCTCAACGAAATCCCACAGCCCTCCGGTTTCCGCACTCCGACCTCCGCCACCGTCGCCGCTTCCGATCGAAGATACGGAATTCGAGAGGGAAAACTTCGCATAGCCGAGCCAGGACCGTGAATTTCCCTCTTTCGACGTTTTAAACGCTCGGCGTCGTTTCGCGGCCGGCGGTGTGCGCTTTTATCGAATCGGAAGCGGGATTGTGCTCCTCTACACGTCCCCGGGGACCTTCGAGGGTTCGGTGTTGAAAATACGCCCGTTGCGAGTGTTTGTTTCGCGTTGTCGAATGAGTGATTCAATGAGGCCGTTAGAATAGCGCCGGGTGCGAGGTGATCCGTTGAAAATGTATTGTCATGCGACCGCGCGTTTTTATTTCGTTTCTTTGCGTGAAAATTGTGCTAATTGCTGTATTTTACTGGGCGGTTAGCGTTTTTTTTTTTGAAGTGTTAAATAAACGTTATGTAACCCGTGGGATGGATGAAAATGTAATGAAAAACATCTGTATTTTATTTACGCCGATGAAGTGTATTTTTACCGTGTGATAATTGAGTGTTAAACATCAATTGTATTCGCATTTTATTTTAATACTATCTGAATCCGGCAGACGTTATCCTACCAGTCTGTATTATAACAGATTGATATGATTATATAAATAGCGTACTTTTCGTACTGATTTTTTTAATTTTTATTTTAATACAAAAATCTTCTCGATAAAAAAATATATATACATGCCAATTTTCATAGTGATCGATCGAACAGTGTTGGAGTGATACGACGTCTAATATACGTATAGATCTGATATCGGTATCATTGTTAATATTCATACAATATTAAGTGTACTAAATTCAGATACTTTATCAAGATTGAACCGAGCAAAGTTTATAGAACTTTGTCACACTCTGTCGACTTTAGAATTTCACTTACACAAACAGCAGCATAATCCGCTCCCGAACGCTTCAATCGATCTTCCTCAATTCGCGTTTCCTGCCCAGTGCCCACCTCCTGACTCTCGAGCGTTCCAAAACGAAAACGCGAAAAGTTCTCCAGACAACTTCGTCCACATCCGATCTTATCCACCCACATTTTTAATCTCGCGAACGGCGGATCGTTATGCCCGGCCGCATTGCGAACACCACCCATACATAATAAAACACACTATTATTATATTCGCGCATTATAACGGGCCGTAGCTGTGCGTAGACATGCCCACATAAAAGACTTCCTCGACGTTTTGTTATTGAAGGACGGACCCTCGTCGGCGAGTCCGCCCACGGGCGCTCCGCCCCCCGGGTCTGCGCCCCCGGCCGAGGGGGGCCCTCGTTTTATCACTTTTGTCGGTCCTCCGAGGATAGTCCCCGGCGAACTCTCGTGAGCGAACTCGATCACGCACCGGTACGTGTGGCCGATATGGGGCGAAACTCGATTTTAAAAATGCGCAAATGAAATTTTTCACGTGTGTATGTGTCTGTGTGTGTGCGAGATTTTGTCAGATTTAATAAGCTGGGGATGGATCGATGGGGAGGGGGGTTAGGGATGGATTGTTGTTGTGCCCGTTTCGGGAGTAAATGTTTGTGTTGTGATGGGAATTAACGAAGTTTGCTCTTCGAAATTTATTGTATTAATATTTTTCGTCGGGGAGGTAAAATATTTGATATTGTTCTTAGCATAATAAATTAGACGTTAGGTTATGATAAGCGGCGCTCTCGAAGTGTTTCGTATTATTTTTATTTTTTATGTAACGTGATTATTTATTATGCTAATACGCGTACTATCTTGAATTATGCGAAAAATACTTTTTCATTCGAAAATCTGGCCCTTTTAAAAAAACGTTACGTTTTATAATACTTCCATCGATAAGTGGATTGGAAGCAATTTCGGCTAATCGATTCTACTTTGTTATAATCAACGAGTTCTTAAACGTATGGGGTCGCGACCCGAATTCAGTTCGATTCACTTTAAATTGAGCGAACCTTATCTAATTTCCATTTTTTTTCTCCCAGTAAATATATTACCGTATTTACTTCAACCATTTATTTTTTACATTCGTTCATCGCCACATTTAGAATAATCACTCTGTACACACTAATGCGTCGCTCGTTCGCAAAAAAAAAATACAATTTTTGACTTCGTTCTTTTTTATTCCGCACATCAAATTATACTTTACTAATTAATCGAGAAGACAACGAAGATCCTTTGCCCCGTCGTTTCAATTAATTAAACCGTTTATTATTGACATACCAATTTCTCCTTTGTTAAAACGAACTGTTTATATATATAAATAAATCTTCGAAAATCTCTCGAGATTAATTTTATAGGGTAATCGCAGATTTTCATGCGTGTAAGTTTTCGGGTCGGTTCCGGGTACGATTTCTGGTTTGCAGTGCGAATCCGATGGTCACGTATAAGGTGACCATTAAACGCTAGATGAGTAGAAATTTGGGACGCCATTTAGTACCGGGCTGTAGTACGCTTTACTGCTGAAAGCTGAAGGGACTACGGGTAAACATTTGTCCCGGCACAAATTGGGCTGTAAAACTATAATTAATACAGGGACACGTGTGTGCGCACGCGTGTCCCCCAATAATAATGCCCTGTTCACTATATTAAGTTTCGGTTTCAATGCACTTTTCGCACAATACCCAATAGACTGCACTTCAATGTGATCATTACTAAGCCGGCTTAAAATATATCTGAGGGTGCAAAATTTTTAAAAATATGCCGAATTTTAGCCATTTGAATGTAGTCGCTTAGTTAAAAAAATGTGTTAAAATATTATAGATCGGAATTTTGTGCACTATTGCATTGCGCATTTCTTACGTTTTTTAACCCTTGTCTTTCTTCGATAATCTCAAAATCTTTTTACTTTTATAATTAGAAGTTTAGTAATACAGTAAACTCCCCTATAATGTCCCCCCTGTATCGTTCAAATACATTCAACTTTTTTTAATTTTTTTTCAAATGTATTTGAAACAAGCAGGTAACATGTAAAAATTTCCAAAAACAAATTAAAATTGAAAAACCTTAACCCCCTATAACGTGGAATATATCTTGACGTTATAGAGGGGATTACTGTACTAATATCAATTGGACACGCAGAAGTTTCCAAAATGCCTTTGAAGGACGTGACTGCAGAATTTGAAGCTGATATAGAAGGAAATTCAAATTATGAATTCATTATCGATTCAATTTTTGTAAAAAAAAAAATAATAATAAAAGTAAACTACTATGGATAAGACCTTTTTCAAAATCTGCACGCAGGCCAAATTTTTCTATTTACCATTTTTTTTTATTCTGTATATATTTCACTGTTGCGTCATTCGACGGTCCTACCCCCGAAAGGCTTTCGGGTCTCACGGGATTCGAAAGCGTTTTAGCTTCGATTAATTCGTCTGTCGCCTAATGTAGTCGTTAAATTTGCATAAAAAAGTCAGTTTCGGTGTTTATGAGTTTTTTTTCGGCGGTATTTTGGAAGTTTTCGCGTCAGCGTATAGATGGCGTTGATCGCTCGGTTCGTTTTTGTATAAATTAGCGACTCGTTTGGATTGTTATTATGTATGTAATTAAATGATATTTATTCCGTATTGGGTGCGCAATTTGTTTCGAAATTTGCATTGGAATTTTCGATGTGTTTATTTTGCGGTGTTTGGACTTTGTAGTTATTTAACGCTTTGAAATTGTGAAGATTTTCGTGTATGATTTATCTTTAATTATGCATAATTTCTTCGAATTAATATAAGCTTAGATGAATATTTGAATTTTTTAATTTAATTATTTTTTCAATCGTGTTTAAATATAAAATTTATACTAATGTATCTGAATTAATTCGAAATAAATTATTAAAAAAATGTACTCCAACGAATACGTACGATAATATAAATTAGTTTGATAATAAATTAAACTAAAAAAATAAAATAAACGATACGACCACCTATTAAAAACCGGAACACTTCTAACAGAGAGACAACGCTTTTAAAATACGCACCGATTTGCATACGCTATCGACTCGACACGCAATTCGACCGATAGCGATCGTCAATTTTCGCACAAGTGCAACACTGCCAAGAACAACAACAACAACAACAACAACACTCAACAACGGCAATAATCGCGAATTTGTATCGACCGCAGCCGGAGGACTGCAGACGCGAACGACCACTTTCGTGCCTATTCAATCGCGCAACCCTTTCGGATACGTATAACTATCGCAGTCCTATGGCAGTAAGCAAAGGGACAAATGGCAGTTAAGCGGTCGAACTGCCAAAGTCTGAGTGCTGGCTTTGCAGACGCATCCTCTAATATAATATCGAGGGTGGTTTCCGTTCGGGTTGTTCGGACGTTCGAGGTCTGTTCGAGATTGATTGGGTTTTTGTGTGATGTTTTTGTGCGGGGTGTTAAATGGGTTAACTGTTTACCTTAATTTCGTCCGCGGTCGTTTTTCGGAGTGTTAAATTCGTATCCGACGTGCGTAACGATCCGGTGCATTTGGAGTGGCGCGATTCGTTTCGGCCGATCAGAAACGAATGAAATAAAACAGGGTCAAGATTTCTTCTGTTCTCGTCGAAAGTGAAATAAAAAGGAAGCACAGATTGTTCGGCCCATTTATATAAAACGAACGACTTTCTCGCAGTGTCTGTCGTTTCTTTGATAAATTTAAATTCTATCGTTTTTATTAGAATTTTTAGGTTTGATGTTTCGTAAGTGATTATTAATATTTAATTGTAAGAAGCCGTACACTGGTACTTCGTTGATTTGCGTTTACAAGCGCTATCGAAACTTCAAAAGCCATTTTTAGGACAATGCGTGGCTATTGGGTTCTAATATTTTGGCATATAAATACTGTATGGATAAACTATCAGTATGTCAATTTTCATTGGAATCCCCCACCCAGAGACCTGGCGGTCTCCTTGTGAGTTATCTGAGTTTTTTCGAAATAAAAACGACTTCGAATAGATACGTAAAATTCAATTATCGACGGAATCAATTCGATTATAAATTGTGATTGAAATACGAATAATTTCTGTGGGACCGGTAGTCAGACGGCGCAGCTTTTGAAGCGTTAATTAATCATTGCGAAGTATTCTCTAGCACGCCCCTTTGTGGTCTTTTAACCCCTTTGGCGCACATCAAGAACAGTTCTCGATTTTCGCTGTCGGGACCGAACGGTTACGAAATTTCAATATTTTAAACCTTTCGCCTCCGCTCCGTATGCAACGGCGTAGTTTCGTTTGTGGTACCGTCGAAAAAACTACATAGTTTTAACTAATGCGTGGGCGAGGCGCATTTGCATAATTGATACAGTGTTTCCGGTATGAAATATGGCGAATTGTATTATACGTAGCGCCGGCCGTATTTATTAGATTCGCTTTTTTTCCGTTTTCGTATTTCGAGTTAATGAATTTGATATTCGGTTTTTTTTTTTAATTTCGAACACGGGCACGTACTTTCGGTAAAGTGCGTCGAGTGTATCAAACGTCACGTTATATATATATATGTGTATAGGATACGTACAAGTTCCCGCGAGTGTCCAATTATCGTGTAAATAAATTAGTGCACGGCGCGTTTAATTAAATTTGTGAATGGACAACAAAGGCGTGCGTACAGAACAAACTACGAGCACAATGAACGAACCCTTTTCGTATGTTTAGCTTCGAATGTCCTTCGATTGACGACGACTATGAATTATCATCCTTCGGTCAGACGTCCATCGTTCATCCGGTAGTTAGCGATCGTGCCGGAGAAACGTCACGAGTGTTTTCGCAACACATGAATCAGTATCATGTGGCAAACAATGAACGAGCTTACGGCTTATTTATCGAACATCATTATAGTCATCATGATCATCATCATCATCGCCGCCATCATCATCATTATCATCGCGGCGATCGTATCGTGCAGCTTTGTGTCGAGTCGTCAAATTTATTGCACTTGCTCCGATACGAGATTTTCCATTATGAATCGGAATGATACATTGTGTAAATTCGCTCCGAACTTTCGAACGGATCGTCCGTCACTGGAAATAGTTCAAAGATGCAACTAGCGTCTGTTCATCATCAACGTGGAAGTCGAATGTCGTTAACGAGCACGTCCAGCCGAGAAATAAACCGAAACCACAAATAGAGGATCGGTTGGAAATTTTCAAACTGTTCCGGCCACGGTCTCGGCTCATTATTCATTATGTACGTACGGTGAAAATCACGGAAAGCTTTTCTATTCTGCTCGTTCGTACTCGCTTTCACTTTTTAAACACACAATGTCCCGTGTGACGTCCGCTTTAATTATCTTTTTTTTTCCTTTGGACCCTCGCCGATTGTTTGTTCGCATATCGTGACTGTCCCGTTTCGGACGAGAGTGAGCTTTCTGTGTCCGACTCAATTTCCACACCCCACATGTAAAGGGAACCCATTTCATTTTTAAACCCGAATGAAACGTTCAAAATTATATATATTCCATTATTCGAAATTGCATCTTATGAAAAATTCAAGACATTTTGCATCAATTATAAATTACTTTAATACTTTACCGATCGGATATTGAAACTGCTAGACTTACGTCAACAACCGCATGTTTTTGCGCAAAATTGCATTTTTCAGCGCAACCTGCTAAAATCGTCATAACTTTTTTTATTTATTTATAAATTTTCACAAAACTTTCAGAAAATAATTAAATCCAAATGTATTCAAATGGTGATGGAAAGAAAGTACGTTTATTCAATTAATTTAATCAAAAAATACATAAAAATAATTATATAAAAAATAATATTTTGAAAAAGTTGAAAACCACTGATAATTAAATTCATTTTATCTTGGGTCTAATAAGTTACGCTAAATAAACACATGGATCAGATCATTTTATAAAAGCTTATATCAAAAAAAATACGAGTGAAAAATATACGACGTTTTAAAATGATCGCTATCTCTCGAAAATAAAAAAAGATGAATATATGTTATCATTAATTTATTTTTCATTCATTTGCCCTGCCATCTTCTGTCAAAATTTCGAAGCATAAAGGTAATCGTATCAATCCTATATTGACGAGTAAAGTCGCACGCATTCGAGGACGCCACATTGGCGTCCCCGGTCGTCTGTGCAAAGAATCTAAAGACACATTGGCATCTGCAGTCGGCAAAGTGTTAACATCGTACAAAACGGAACAGCACGCATTACGTCCTCGCACACATAAAATTTTCAACACTTTCATCGAACGCGGCCTCTTATCTCGCGGCACTTAAACAGCGAAATGTTTAATAAATTTCGCATAAGCCCGCGGTAAGCTGTCCGCTTAGCGTGGATCAATATTTAACACGTCTCCCCGCTTATACGTCGCAATATAACACTTCGACGGTGTGTCGGGCATGACGGCGTTGTTGCGCGAGATTTTCAGGTGACTGCCATTTACGCGGCCGCCATTAATTGCATATTAAAGCGCGGGGTTTTAGGGTGAGGGAGGATTTCGGCTCCCGAACCGAGCGGGAGGGCTTCGGAGGCGTTATCTGGCGTGTTTTTAACCCTTAACCGCAATCTGGCTAGGTTATCGTTATTTATTGCTCACGGCACGGTTGCACCCGTAATCGAATCCACATGACGATGTATCGCAGCGGGGGGATGAAGCTGTGGCGGAAGAGGAGTTTTATGGTTTTTTGAAACGTCGCCGCGTTTGTTTATTATTTTCGCCAGGTGTGGGTGCGCTTTATCTGTTTTCATGTATCGCGCGTGTTTTCCGGGAAATGTATGTGTTGGGGGCTGTTCGGTCGTCGCCCCGTTTTCGCGATTTTCGTCCCCTTTGATTTGCAATTCTATCAAATCGATACGGTGCAATCTTGATGAGTTATTAAGTGTGCCTTGGAGACGCATAAAATTGCGCCGATAAGGGTTTGTGTGTGTGTGTTTATGTATTTTTTAATGCAGTCGGATTATTTAGTCCGTTTTTTTCGTTTAGAAAGTTTGATGTTTCCATTAGCCGCTTCATTGTCCATCTCGAGTGCTGTTACGGATTGCAAATACAGATTAGATACGAATCTCGTAATGAAGTCGGTCAAAAATGATCTCACGACCCCTTTCAATTATCAAGCAGCTTTAATTGCTGTGTCATTCGATCATACAGCTTTCTTAACGCATGTATCGTTCATGAAAAAAATATATATATCTGTCGTGCAAGCGCCATAGTAGTTTTAGTATCGAATCGAATTCGAGGTTTCCTATAAAACGGTTCCATCTCGAATTTCTCATGCGCGATCCTATTTTTCCTCGGCGATTTTTATCGGCGATCCGTATAGTTTTAATAAAGACCGCCCTTGTCGGAAAATAAAATGAAAAAAGCCGAGAGTCGCCATCGGCCTTTTAAGTTTTATGCTTAACCCGTTGCGCGCCGTTCGCAGAGTTATGACCTGAACCCTCGAAATTTAGTGTTGGGGGGCCTCTGCGGCCGGTCGCCGATTGGCCTATGCGCCGATAAACCGCATACACGGCTTTATGCTATTGATTTTTATTTGTCCTCATATATTTTATCCTTGTCAATTTCACCTGGCTCTGTGAAGCGTACGTAGCATAGGTACGACGTTCCTCAGGGGCACGATTTTCAATTTGACCCTTAAATCCCGGTACAGACGGGCATGTGACATATTCCCTCCACCGCCGAGTTGGCAAGGTGGGATGGTTATTGGACTAATAAAATAAAGTGGTGCTTTTTTAGCCGAGTAAGTATGGCGAATTTTGATAGTCGCAAAGGTTATGTACTCGCTTTCTACGGTACTTGACTTATTTGATCTTGACTCTCTGTGCAAACGTTCAGAGAGTATTTGAAAATATAAATAAAATTTTTGTATATTTTTTCAATTTCAGGTATTGAAAAGGGGTGGTTTTTTATGTTATTAAAATTTATCGAAAATTACTTTTTAGTAGAGGAAAGTGACGGGTTCCCAACTATGAAAGGCCTAGACCTTTGGAGTTCTGGACCATCCGAAAACATTTAAAACCATATGGTCCAGAACTCCAAAGGTCTAGAATTTTCATGGTCTAGAACCCATCACTTTACTCATTTTCCTTATCGTTACGTAGAGTTTACGTGTTGAGAAAAAAATCCGGAAAATTCGATATTGTCAATGGACTCTGTTGACCAATTTTAGAGACAAAATATTTATATACTCGTCAATTTCGGGTAATTTTCTCTAATACGAATAAAATATTTATTATCTAAAAAGTCGGATCGTCCATCAAAATTGTCAGCGTTTCGTCTTGAATCGGATACTGTAGTCGTTAAATGCATAAATATCCACGAAATGCGCCGGACTGTCCCGTGCACACGTGGCGTCATAAATCCGAAAGAGTCCCTCGGGAGGGGCGCACGTTAAATTACTATTTAAATTTTAATATAAATCACCTACAGGTGATATCTCTTCAGCGGCTGGCACATGTCAACCTCCCCGTTGTTGTTTGCGCACGGACGTGTGCTTTCATCCCCCCGCCTCGGGGATGTTAATTAACGTGGAAACTCGGCTGTGGGCGGAGCGTATCTTTTTAATTTACTTTCGTCGCGCTATTTTCGGGCCACTCGGTGTTGTGCATCATATCGGGAACGCGAGATATGCATTGTCCTCGCGTGTGCATCGCATACCGAAAAGTTGGGGTTTTTCGTTCGGAGAATGTGCAGCGCTGCTTGACGACGCTAATTGCTTAATACGAGATATATCGGGAAGGGAGTCGTTACAGGGAATTGTCGGAGTGTATGTGCGTAATCAACTGTGTACGATGTGGGTGTGCGATAATTTCTTTTTTTTTATTGTACGATCTTTGTGAAATTTTGTCATAAATAACTTGACATTTATAAAAATGTCCAAAAATCTGTTCATTTAACTCATGCTTGTCCAACGTTTTACGGAATTTACAAATATCGGGGGCCACTTATTATACAAATTTCAATTGTTGTAAATTCGAAGCATAATATGTATTGAAATATTGTCACAGTTATTTATTTCCGTTATAAAATTATTTTGATGAGTTCATTTCGGAATAAATGTTTGTTTATGAGCGCATACGCTTGTGTTTTGTGTAAGCCATTTTTTGGGTGACGCGACCCGAGCGCAGGCGAACGAGAGCGGCGACAAAAGCGCATGTCGTTTATCGCGGAGCGACTTCTGCACTTGGGCTTTCAAAGCGGGATCCGTATGAGCGGATCTTATACGAAAATCC
>JAOXNN020000073.1:170765-195176 GCA_028571205.2 Hydropsyche betteni | reverse complement strand
GTGCAGAAGTCGCTCCGCGCTTATCGACCTGCGCATTTGTCGCCGCTCTCGTTCACCTGCGCTTGGGTCGGCGTGCCCATTTTTTGATAGCTGCCATTTGATGAAATCGAAATATTAATTTGCGTTATTTCCGCCATTTTTTCATCGCTGTGATTTATTTTACTAGCTTAATATTTAAAATAATAATAATCGAGTAAATGAAATGTCAAACTTACGGACGCAATCTGAGCATTCTGGACATTTTTTAACTAAACCATAAAATACATATATTTTCATTAGAATGTGTTTGAAAAAATTGATTCTTTGATTATTCGAAAAAAAAAGTACTAATTTTCCTCGAATTATAGCAAAATTCGTGATAAATGTGGCCCTTAAACGATCGTTTAGGCAAGCCCGATCCAACCATACAAATCATCGCCGAATTTCAACAATAAACAAAACAAAACAAAACAAGACTATCATCGAACTTCATACAAATCGATTGTTTATACACAACACAAACATTTCGTTGATTCAATCCACTTAACGATTTTCAAAACACTCACTCAACAACCACCTCCGATCGAAAAGCTCCCGCAACCGTCCCGAACACATCAGCCGCCGCTTATTAATACGTCACGTTTGCATTTCGACACCTTCTTAAACGCATGATCAATATTTCGATGGCGAAACCCCCTTCGGCCGCCGGGAGGCCATCGGTTCAGTGGGTGAGTCGGCGATTCGAGCCTCGTTATAATATTCCGGCGATCGTTTGCCCACTTTTGTGTGAAAATATGTTCATACACGTACCGTACGGGTTGGAGAACGGCTTAGTCATTCGGGCCGCACCTGCACAGGTGCTCTCTGGTACTTTATCGATTCGTTCCCGTGGTTGAGTAGTTGCATGTGTGCACGGGAGGCGCATCCGATCGACGTGAATATCCTTCATTTCGAAATTGTCGATTCGCTTATGCGGAAAAGTAACGAGGACGTCCTCCTCGGCGGATCCGGTATGCGAGATTTAAATTAGTGAAAATTCCGTGTCGCGGCGATATCTGTTTTTCGGTGGGTAATTATGGAACGGCTTTAAACTCGTTTCGATTTGTCATGCGGTGATTCGGTCAAAAAATAAATGTAAAGTTTCTCTGTTATGTTTTAATTTAATTGATCGGAGTGAAACGAATACGTATTCCATTTCGCATTTCTGAGTTGAATATTTCGTATCATCACATAATTAATTAGACCTTTCCAACAAAATCCTTCAGATCCTTTTTAGCGCGTCCATTTCGCAAATAATAATTGCGTCCGTCGCTCGATAGTGGCTAGTTACAAAAACACGAGCTCAACGCAAATCCCGTACAATTTTAATTAAAATTCATAATTTGAATCAAAGTTAAATTGAATTGAAACCGTAGTCGGACGTTGGGCCGGCCATTGTGGGACCGGACGGGCCCTATCATCTTTCATCCCCGGGTATGAATCCTCACCCCGTTCGGCGGTCACTCGAGAAGAACTTGACCCTTATTATTCCAGGGTCCCCCCGAGGAGGAATCGTGCGTGATGAACGCCATGCCCACCCACTTTGCCACCCGTTCGAATCCGGCCTGAAATATACGAGGCGGGCCCTTTTCCCTAAAGGGCGGATTACCGAACTGCGCGTATGCGTCCCAATAGACGGTCCTTCTTAAACGGAACCTTTTTTGATTAATCCGAAGTTATAAAATCATGTTTTTAATCGGCCGTACACGTGTTCGAATTTGGAAAATGTTAACAATTTTGTTCGATGTGGCAATAAAACTATAGAACGGCGGTTCGTTTCAAGGGAAGATCTTTAATGGGTCCCTTTAATGGGGCTTTATTTACTGCAAACCGCCGTATAATTGACGACGCTGTTGCTAAACTCAGCGCCGGAGCACCACCTCATTAGTGGACGGCCCCGTTTAACGGACCGATAAATAAATATTTACGTTCTTATTTACGAACGTCCGATCCGAATTTATTCATTCCTTCTCGGCGTTTTTCCTGCATTCGTCGATTTCTAGGTCCGTCACGACCGCCGGAAAATCGAGCACGCTTTTCCGATAGCTCTCCCCCGCCTCGAACCTTTTAAAACTCGGTCGCTGAATAAAAAACGAAATTGTTGAAAACGCTTGATATGCGTATCTCGGAGGGTTCGTTTTCGGGAGCCGGCCACATTAAACGCGGAGCGAAAGCAAACATTAGCATATGCGTATCTGGTTTCGGGGGTACATGTATTATTTAATACGTATACGCAAAGTTTCGGGTGATATTATAATTTCGTATGCGTAGTTGCGCTCTGGTTGGTGCGCGTCTCTTTTTTCGAATTAAACGTAAACGATTCCTTGGAAAGCTCGTAAAATTACTCGGCACGTGCGCGAATCTTCCCTAATAACGTCCCTTAATTAATTCCCGTTTTTTTTTTCGGCTCATCTTTTATATCGTTATCAAATTGCGTCCGCTGGGTGAATTATCCGAATTGTGAATATCGTTTGATATTTAATTTCGGGCGTCGGCTATAATTTTCGGAACGGCGCCGATAAATTTCAATTTCGGGATCAAAAATACGCATATATTAACCGCTATCGTTATGAATTATTACGTTGAAACGTTGTTACGCTTTCGGGCACAAATTAGCGTATCATTTTCGTATTGTGTACGGATATTTTAGCGTGGGTTGCAGATGACGTCTGTCGTGTATTGACAACCTCATATTTGTGAAAATGACAGAACATAATGCCCGAAAGTTTTCCGATAGGACGGACAAAACGTCAAATCCGAATGAGACATCTCGTTTGTTACCGATGAAAAATTCGAATTTTTCCCACCCGCATCGCGTGTCAAACGATCTATAAATCTTTTTTTATATGTATAAATGGCATAAATGATTCCATAAAAACTAAAATATTGTTATGGTTGTGCGCTCCTTTTGGTAAACAAATGAGTTAGTGTCTGTTTTTGATGCGTCAATAAAGTGTGGACACAATGATGTTTGAGCCCACACCGATGTTTTTTCATAAAAATGTGGGCGCTTAAACGCAAACAAATTGATATTAAGTGATCGATTATATTTAATTAATAGTTACATTGTGTAATGAGCGCGCGTACGTTAGATTCGTATCGTGAAATTCAATATTCAAAATCAATTTACATCGTAGAGAAAAATATACGTGTTGAGATGGATATTGGACGCGTTACCTTTTTCACCTTTTTTTTCAAATCCGAGTAAAGGAACATCTCTATCACTTGAATTATTGACAAGCTAAGACGTTTTTTTAGGATAGGCCACTCGAACATTAGGGACTTTGAAGGACTTAAAAAAACATGTCAATATCATGCATTATCAAACTGGGAACTCTAAACATTTTCTATCGAAACGATTTTCGAGAGAATTCATAATTTATGACGACCCGTGTCCTTTTTCGACACCCGTTCGTCGTTTCGTATGGCATTTAAAATTTTTCTCAATACAATCTACACGTGTCCTTCGATGAGAAATGCAATGGTCATCAAGAATACAAGATCGAACTGCCCACGACCTGCTCTACGCAAACATAATAAATTTACTTAAACGCCTACTGATATTTGAGTGACAATGGCTTTTCGCTTATAATGCGTCCTTGTACACTAGGCCGTATATTTTTATTTTTTTCTCCGATACGCAAATATTTTCCATATTATATACGCACGTTTTTGTATGCGCTCTGCGTTTTAATTTAAATTTAACAAGCAAATTGATAACCTCCAATGACTCCGCACTAAATAGATTATTGCATTGTTTGTACCGCTTGAACTCGGATAAAAAATTTCTCACAAATGCATTCGTTTTCAATAAATATTTTTTTTTTAAATTAACTTTATAAATGTACAGTAAGTTCTCGACTTACGTGTTTAATTCGTTCCGAAGTTTTTCGCGTAAGTCGAACAAACCTTAAATTTATTTTTTTTTTTGAAATAATAGATTATGCAATTGCATTCTTTTTCCTTATGGGTCCGTTCAAAGCTACGTGCGTAACGCGCATTTTGACGCAAAATATCGTGATATTTTCCAGTTTTGAGGCGGGCCCTTTGCAAAAGTTAATTTATGATCGCTCTCGAACGTTTTACGAATTTTATTTTAATGATTGATATGGGGAAAGTCATACAAACGCCACAGAGAAACAAAACGCAATTAAATCCCCTATATACAATCACGGATTTCTGTGTGTGTTTCTGTCTTCGAATGACACTCACGACTTCGATATTCTAATATGTTATTTATGCGTATACAGTTAACGTCTATAATATAACGCTTATTACCTACTAACTACTGGCTTTGCCTATATGTCACAAATAAATGAACTATTTTGATTTTATTAATTAAATATAAAATATTCAAATCGGGTACACATTTTGGGTTCATACAATTGGGTTTTCACATTTTATTGTTTTCCGTTTCTTAAAAAATTCACAGCCGATGTTATTAACATCGGGCCTATTTACTAGTAAAAAATAATAAAAAATTACAATTTTTTCAAAATTATCCAAGTATGAATTGATGTAAGTCGAATTCGCGTAACTCGAGAACTTACTGTATTATCATTATGAATTTTGATATTTTATCAGAATATCAAAATCATTGCAATAAATTAATCAATATTTAAAAACGCTGATCGATCAACAACCATTCAGTTTTGTTAACACAACACATACATAATTGATTCGTTCGACCCTACCACACAATATATCACTAATATTTTTATTTTTTTTTAATTTCAGGTAAGCCAACATCTTCATTCGGCCCACAACAAGCCTTTTTGTCGTCGGATTATGAGCTTCGTTTCATATGCGTTCTGCGCTAAGAGGTGAGCGACCACGACCCGCGGATGCACTTTACGGCTCACCAACACCGCCGGACTCACTTTTACGGACTCACACAGCCTCGTGCTACGTCTCGAACACCACCTGAGCACGTATCGCACACACGTATGCACATTCGTATACAAAATACGACGTCGGGTGTACTCCGCGGTGCCCGGTGCCCGGAGCGTTCCTCCTCAGTCGCGAACCTCGCTCCGGGGCGGGAGGAGTGCCCGTCATGGACGAGCTTTCGTGTTGGGAGTCGGTCGGTTCGGCTCTGGTGAGCTTTCGGTCTCGTTAAGTGATCAGTTTGTCGTTCGACGGTAATTATCTCATTTTAATATTGCTAACAATTCGGTACGAGATGTTCAAGTTCGAGCGGGCGCGCCCGGTGATTTCACTTGAGCGGGCGCGTGTCGTAAATTCGGCAACGTCAAGTTTTCTTTGTATAAATGTTAAGGGATTGCTGTAAGGTTGTGAAAAATGATTGACGATAATACTTAAAAAAAAAATATTTGACTTTCTAAACAAAAAAAAAAACAACGAAAAAACACTTGTTTTAACAAAACAAAAAAAATATCGACCTATCAGTCAGAATCAATACTCTTTTCCTTACAATTATTGCAAACTACCTCAATTGCAGAATGTTTCTTGCATATAAAGAACTGGTAACGGCAACACTTCATTGATGCTGAGGATCATTTTTTCTCCAGCGCACATACATACCAATACCACGTTTTGAAGGGATTCTTACGGAAATTCCCAAATATCAATGAATAACAAAAATTTCCAAGCACAACCGGTACATCTATAGATTGGAGAAATATTGACTGGAATAGCTCTGATTTCGATGCTGGTGATTCAGTGGTAAAAGTGGGAGAAGCAATAATGCGTATTCGTTGCCAATTTAGCAACCGCGCGCCCGCTCGAAGGTTTATCTAACATTGTTCGATGGTTATCTATGCTAAACAGTCAATGCTACTTATTATTATTCGAAATTTAAGTTTCACGCAAACGGCACTGTTTAACATCGAAATGTGCAACATCACGAATTTTTCACGAAAAAGTAAGCGTATCCGAACACGCGAAGCTTCACCGTGACATTTTTCAATATTCAAAAGTATGAGTAATCGAATCGTTTTCCTTTCGGCGCGGTGCCGTTTCGCGCCGGGTGCATTCGCGGTCCTTTGTTTTATTTCGTACACGTACCGCGGACACGTGTACACTCCGGCGTTTATGTGTATATTATTTTTGTACATCCATCTCCTCGGTGTGTCCCGGTTCACGCTATCGCACGTACTCTTTCGAGGGTGTGGTGTTCAGTGTCGATTCGCGTGTCGGGCGTGGGCGCGACCGACGTTTTGTACCGGCCTGCTTTTATTTATTTTTACTCCTTTTTCATTTTCGTTTCACATCCCCGTATTTGTACGGTCCGTATATTGGCGTCGCGTGACGAACCTTTGACGGATCCGAAGATACGGACGTCTTCGTATGCATTGTCAGATAAACGAAACGAATTCCGTGGCTAATGTACGCGAGAGATATGCGGCAACTCTCTCTCTATCTCGATTTATATTGAACGCGCTATAAATTCCGCCGGATTTTTCCTTCTCGAAATAATCCTCCACCCCGGTCGGTATCGCGGCGTCGAAAAGTGAAAAAGTGCGCGATCGTAAACGTATCACGTTCCACCAGTTGCGTGTCGTCGTGCAAAGGGTTAACAAAGCCGCAAACACGCGTGAAACTTTGTTAGTAAACATTGCCCGGAGTTCATAAGACTCGCAACAACATCCAACTTGCGGAATGTCTCCGGAATGTATCGAGATTTCGCCACTTGTATGGAAATATCAATTTGATTGTTTTCGACTGTATATTTTAATGGTTTTTTGTTGTTGTTTTTTTTTTAATCGACCGCTGCGGGGGCCGCAGCCGAGGGCCTGTTCCAGAAAAAGAACCGCAAAAAATATCAATAAATCACAGATTGGCGGATCGCTGGTCCTTTTCGTGGGACATTGCGAATAAATAAATAATAGCCGGTCCGGCCCACCCCCGTTCCTGGAAATAAAAAAAAAACGGACCACAAAAAAAAAAAGATACACGTAGCTGCATACGTGAATGCGCGTGTTCATGCACCCGAGATGCAACCTTCTTCCCTTTTGGGATCGCTCGAGCCTTTCCCATACAATGGATGATCGGACCACTGCATATCTGATACGCTCTTTATATGCCGACTATGTCGCATTCATTTTAGACTCGAAACACACGGAACGCAAACATGGATGTTCGCACATGGTCGTTTTTGTTAAAGTGAAAATGGTTTATTTCAAAACCCTTTAATTGTCACATAGAAAACTTCGACATTATGATTTTTTTCAAATTCTATTTTTATTTGTATTATATATAGTGTTGAATCTACTAGAGCGGAACAGTTTTGAATTATTCTTATAAGTTTCTATCTAGAAAAAAAAATAATGTCAATACCATTATCATACAACATACATTATATTATACATCACAACGATTTGTTCATAAAAAATAACGTCTTCGTTTTTATCACGCGGTCTGCGAACCCCGTATTTTCTTTGGCCGCAATAAAAGGCACAAACCGAACCAGAATACAGCCGAAACCCGAGAATCGATATTGTTCCGATAACGCGGAAACGCGTGGTCAGCCTAACGACGAAACGGAGAGATGCGCGTGCAAAACAACGAGCGCGTCGCCCATCAATCACCGTTTTTCTGGCGTGGGCGCTAACCGAAAACCGCATTTAATTTCGGCGTCAAAACGGTTAATATATCTATATGATATATATATATATATATATTTCGGGGTTATTGTTCCATTGTTCCTGCGCGAGGGTGTTGCTATGATTTATGCGCGCGGGGCACAATAAGAGCTTGGGTGCATTCGGTTTGGGTTTCAGGCTTTTTTGGGTTAGTCTGAAAAAAATGTCGAAGGAGGTATCGTGCGATTCGTTTTCGGAGTATCGGTTGCCCTAGATATTATCTTATCGCGTTTTTTTGTTGTTGTTAAACTTTAGTCGTATCTGAAAATCGTTAGGTTTAATACACTGGTACATGTAGTCGTAAATTTATTTTTTATTGTCGTTGAGAATGTTATTGCTAAATTATCGAAGAATTATCTGCCAGTAGACTGCTTGGCATCTAAATCGGAATTGTATGTAATCTTATCTTATACGTATATAGAACGAAGTTGTTATGTTTATCAAGGTAACTGAAGTTTTCTAACGTTTTTATATCGAACGTTATTTTCACGCTTTATTCGTATGTTCGCGGGATACCATATGCGTATATTTTCGATTTGATTACATTAACATATTCAGTTTCAGTTAATGTAGGATTTCAATAATAAATGCAAACGCGCGTTTTTCGACAGTGACACCGAAACGTATCACCATATTTGGCGATGCAGATAAAATCGATGCGAATCGCCGATAAAATTCTTTAGCATAAATTTCTCGTTGTTTTTCCGTCGAAATTCCACGAAAAATAAAATTGTTTTATGTCGGGAAATATTCGCGGAGGAAAAATAATCTTGTCGCAAATGAGTTTTTCACTCGCTGTTCCGCCACGGGGTGCTCGAAGGTTTCCCAGGTCAAAGAAAAGGGACAAAGTTTTTCACTGAATCCGCTCTTTATTTTTTTCGGCGGGCAAAATTAATCTTAATTATTTCCGTTTTCGCCCGCGGCTCTACTTTACACCATTATCATCAATCAAACGAGCACACTAACGAGCCCGAGAAATTCACCGTCGTCGGCGATCGTTCGTCCCTTATAAGTCTGCGTAATCTGCGAAAATTATTTCGCCACTATTTAACGCGGCAACAACAACAACCAACAACCAACAACAACAACGGCCCGACGACGAAACTTTTCGAGCTTCGGCAATATTCAGTGGTCGAGCGCGAAACTTGAGAAATTTTGCTCGCGCATAGGAGGAATTTATACGGCACGGGAGTTGTTTGCCGTCGAGCTTCTTCCATACGGAAACTTTTGAATTTGTACCCCCCGCTGGAGTCCGTTGGACGATTTTAATTAAATGTTTTCGAGACGTCGGCTCGGACCGATCCTGCTAGGAAATGAAAAGTTTTTACGACTCGCGACGGTGGCGAAGAAAAAAAATGTCGCCGTATAAAAAAAAACTGTTAAATATCTGTTCTTTTCTGAGGGAAGTTTTCTTTCAGCCAGATTTGCACCTCTCTTTGCGTCTCGGTATTCTTTCGAAAAACTATTTTTCTGTTGAAAGTACGTTTTCTTATAATTATAGATGTGCATTGAAAATTTTCGTTTGTATAAAAGGATTTCGTTGAATTTCAAATTCAGTCATATCTAAAAATTCCAATTTTATCATTGATAAAAAACCATTTATTTTTATATTTTAAAAATAAATATTTTTATATTTAAAAGCATTTACTGTTTGATCAGAAACATAATATAATCATACATTTTCTTATAAGATTCGCATTAATTCCAATCGGGGTCATTTGATGAATTGCGCACATGTTATAACATTTCTTTACTTTTTGAAAGCTACCGTTTTCGCCCGAAAATAAGACTTCATCCGAAAATAATCACTACTGTGATTTTAAGAATTTTTTCAATCCTATCCCGTAAATAAGGCCTAGCCCGAAAATAAGACCCAGTGAGGAAATGTCTGACATTGTGGTACTTGTGAGTGGTTATCACAGTGGTTCTGATCCGGTGCTCTGTACATAGAATTAAGATTTTGTACAAGTATGTATATTTTAATTTGATTTCTTCGACTATAGGTAATTTGATCTCTTAAAATTTTATATAACTTTGTATTTTATTAAAAATAAAGCGTTTGAAATTATTTATGAGCAAACCATTATTGAATGAGATATCACTTGTACCTACGAAGAGTACAAATTGTTGTATGTGCGAACTTTTTTTCCCGAAAATAAGCCCTAGCACGATTTCTGGGTACAAAATTAATATAAGACCGGGTATTATTTTCGGGAGAACACGGTATTTATTATATTTTTTATTATGAGAAACGTGTTTAGGGCATTGTCCCACTCGCCCTTAGGCCAGGCGCCCACTTTTCAACCCAAAGCAATGCGTTCCATTTCCGATCGCGCGCGACTAAATCGCCAATAGGCGCCCAGCCTTAAAGCCAAGCCGCCACTGATTCCAACGAACTCTTTTAATAGAAATCACCCAATCCACAGAAGATCATTAGATTATTTCCTCAAACTTCCAAATTTCCCAACTTCCGTTCTATAATCGATCAAAATTTCCCAACGATCACCCACATCCGTACGGTTCGCGTTCGAGCGGCGAAATTGACGCGACACGCGTGAAAAATGCCGCCGTCCGGATCCGATTATCGGCCACTTCTCGCCACTCTGCGGCAGCCTCAGCATTAACATTTATCGCCGCATTTCGGCGTGGGCTTCATTAAAAGGGCGTGGGTTCGGTTTTCTCCTCGGCCGAACTCTCTGCCTTCCGCCCCCGTTCTCGTTTCCAATTATTATAGTTCGAACGAGGTTGTGAAACTATCCTGCGAAAGAATGGACTCTTGCGGTTCTGTTCTAATCGAGCGTTTGGTTTATCTCAATTTTTTCGATACAATATAATGCTCGGTGCGAGTAACGGTGACGAGTTGTATTCGTAGAAATTTGAATGTTTGTGATATTGTTTTTGTTATCTTTTGATGTTAGTGCTTATACTTTTATAACGTTAGATTTACGGTTGATTCGTTCGGTTGGAGATAACCACTTCCGCCGTATACTCGAGTACAATGAGTGTCTTTTATACTTCGGCGATGATTTGCAAATGAGATCATTTTCGTTTGATTGAGTTTTACGAACGTAGAAGATAATTGCATGAGTTTTTAACTGGACGATACGATCATATCAATTTATTTTATTATATGTATATATATTTTTTTAAATAGAAATCATACAATTTCTTGTATATATATATGAACGGTTATTATTAGCGTTTTTCATTTGAAAAAATGGACAGTTTGAGAACCGCTGGTTGTATATTGACAACCGGTGCGAGGCGTCCGTGATCAATCAAGACCGTTGCAGGGTCTCGCATTGCAGCCGCGAGCGTCGGCAAAGCTGCACGCGTTCATGTCTTTTCTAATATTTTCGGTGAAAATTATAATTTTTTAAAATTTAATTAGTGTGAAGTGTACGTGTGCGTATTCTAAGGATATTTTTAGTGCCAGTGTATGTGATTTTATTCACGATTTAATGGTAAAATTTCAATAGAAAATTTTAATTTTTACTACCTCTATTGTATTTCGATCTTTCAAATTGAATTAGAATAGTCATAAAAATATTATTTTACGTATAAACGCACAGGTGTGATTCGAAACATGAACACATCGCTGATTAACACTTGTGCGTTTATTATCGAAGCCGTATCGATTTGTCGTTATATTCAATATTTCAACTATATATTCTTTTACAATGCGAAGCGATGAAACTTTCTTCGCCCCCGTTTATAACTGGCGAAGGTTCGTCAACGGCAAAAACCACCTCCTCAAGAGTCCATATCGAATCCGCTACGTGTGTCAATATGAGACTTATTCGTAATCCGCGAGTGCAACGCGAGGTACATTGTCGTCTTAATACACATATACGCGAGTATATAGAGCCTTCTTTCTCTCGGCGGGTATTTCTTACAAAAGCCATGCAATCGCAACCGGTTGTGTGTTGTTATCTGGGTACGAGTAGGACGCGTACGCGAAACATGTGCGCGTAGCCATTCGCGCGCAGTTTTTCCTCATTTTCCGCCGCGTTTCGGCGTCGAGTCGCGCTCGAGTTTGAAAATATTGTCATTTGAAGCGATACAAATCGAAGGGTGTCCATTTCGGGTCGTTAAGCGGCGAATTGACGCCGCAAATCGGTCCGGACCGCAACAGATGCTGAGCCCGAAACATACACATATATAAGAGAGAAAGACGAACCGCGATACTTCGTTTCGCTCGGCGACGATCGCTTAACTATAAATCGGCCATTGTTAAAATTTCAATGTTAGAATAATGCGTATGCTAAATGCCGTTTTGAATTGAGAGCTTCCGCCGATTCCTGACCCGTAAAGTCTCCGTTGGGACTGTCTGAAGTTCGTTTTCGTCGATTGTTTCGATGCCGTTTTAAAATTTCGATAATGGTGTTCGTTCGTTCGGATCGCTTTCGTTTTATGCGCGAACGAAACAGACGGGCCGATCGTAAAATTTAGTGTCCTTTGTCTTCCGTATAGAATATTGTTTACGGCGTCTGCTTCATTTTTATTGCCCACTTTCTGTAACTTTTATATTTGCTCTCGTGTCTAGCACGGGTCTGTGTCACGCTAAATCGCTCTTGATGAAGATTGAAGACTTATCTTGTCTTGGACACCGCCTCACTCAATTGCCCATTCTTGTCCACTAAATCAATTTCGTTTTACCGGAAAACAAACCTTATTCAAAATTGCGTACGATTTTTTCCACGGGATAAATTACGTGTGGTCTCTCCGCTGTAGATAACGATCTCTTTTAATAGCTTGAAATTCAAAACGGAAACCGAATAATGGCAGTCATCTTTGTGATGTGTAAACATACTTGTGTCATCGCTTGCAGTGTGCAATATGAAATTTTATTCTTCTCGAAATCAACTCGACACTTTTCATAAATATTCATTATCGCGCATCGTTGTCGTTGACGGTTTTCAAAACTTTTTACACTATATCGTATCGTGTAGTATTTTGTGGTTTTCCCTTATAAGGTTGTGCCTTATACATTTTGAAAGTGACCCTCGTATAAATCATTTTATTCTTTTTATTATTGCGATACACACATCTCGATGTTTGGCAAACTGATGACTTGCATAAATTATACGATTTTTCGATAGCCATTACGATAATCTTCGGCTTTTATTTCGCCGGACCTTTTTCGCTATGTCACATATAATTGTATGCAGTGGCGAAAACAACTGGTTGTCTTCAATTGGAAAGTTCGTAATCGGATGAATAGAAATTGTGCGATAATTTGATGCACTTTTACAATAACGCGCGGTACGAGCGAATGTCGTTATAGTGACGTCCAATAATAAAAGTACATTATCATAATTGACAAGATCCTGCTTCAAAACGACGTAAGACCCTTAACAGACGATTTTTATAAATTGAAGGCAGCTTCGGTTGATGAAACTAAATAATTTATGCTCCGTACGTGCCGCATTATAGAATCATTCACGGCGAAAAAAAATATCGTTCGGCATTGAAAGATTTTACTACTTTTAACAGTTACGATCACCCCGTAGACCACAATTGGTGATGTCACCACCTATCTGTCCACTTGCGCCTTTGACATTATTTATTTTAATATTAATTTATTACATCGTGTTGTCTTCGGCTATCGGACCACATTATCATTATTCTCCATTACGGTTGTCATCTCACCGCTGAATAATTATCGAACTACGTGTACGTTACACGACTGGCCGACTTTATACCGTTAACGTATGAGTTCATTAATCGCCTCTCGATAGAATGGGGATATTGAAAAATCGAATCTAGTTTAGCGCGACCGGATTCCGCCATCCTACTATACGTTTTATCTAATTAATTTTTTTTCAGCGGCCATTAGAAGGAGCCGGTAGCGAATTTCAATGTCTCGCGTCTTTCTTGATGGGCTGCATCTTGCACCATTAGCAGCGGCTGCTCTCACAAAGGCAATTGTTTCAATTGTTCCCGATACGGGCTAATTAGCGATATCTGGCCGGACAGCCGAGAAATGTGTACGACACTGTCAAACTTGGCCTCAATATAATTGATATTTTTTTTCTTTCACTTTTGACACCGGCGAGTAATAAATATTTATTTCGACGTAATCTCTCTCGTGTACGTCGGCCGTATCGCGAATGTTTACATGTGGAAAAAATTGCGAGTAATTGCTTACTTCGATTTGTATTGCTCAATTTCGTGTCACAAAGTTTTTGTGTGAAACACGAAACCGTTCAGTTAGTTTCGACAGATTAGATGCGAGGTTGAAAACCTTTTTTGATTACAATATGAAATCGGTCGTTATAAAAATTGTTATCATTGAGTGTCGTTGCCGTCAATTGTTATAATAAATAAAAGTTTGTCTAATATAAACTCTTAAGAATTTAATCTATTGTTTATATTCAAATAATTATGCGCAAATATCGTTAACTTTTATGTTTTGCGAATCGAATGTACAAAGAGCAATGATGCTTTGTGCATTTGTGCACGTATACCATATTTTGATATAATTTTCCTTTCGAAATAGTCTTTGGATCCACTATGCTTTTACTACGCCGAATGTGAACTAATAGACAAGTGTAATTGACCAAAATGTGTAATAGTTAAACTGTCTAATAAACGGTTAGCTCATGTGTGTGAGAACGGATGCATTAGAAGGAGTGAAACAATTTAATTCCCACCGTCTCAGCAGTGCAGAATAATTGGAGAAATGGCCACCACATGTTTTGGGCCGCCACCTTTGCCGCCGAATAAGCGCGGTTCGAATTCGAACAAAGAAACTTTGAGCCGCAAGAACAGCGCAAATAACGGAAACAACTTGACTTCTTCCACTTACATGAGTTTCAAAGACACCCTCGACGAAATATTGGTCATAAGCTCCGAGGATATTCCGCCGGAGAAGCAGGGCTCGTCGAAGAAATGCCACCATCACCAGAAGCGGAAGAACTCGTTGAAGAAGTGCAAGCACGCTTTGAACCTGAGCTTATCCAAGTTTACGGACGACAAGAGTTCGAAAAAGCAAACGAACGACTCCGCCCTGAAGAGCTGCAATCTGGTGAACGGATTCGAACAAAGCTACGCGATCGAGTCGAAGGCTTTGAACAGCAAAACGTACTTCTTGCACTCGCCCGACTCCGAAGCGGTACCTTTGAAAACTTTTAGCGAAATGTTCAGCAAAGGGTGCGACGATTTGACTGCATGCGAAAAGGAACCGGCGGCGAACGTGCAGTGTTACGCGACTGTCAAAAGCTCCCCGTTCACCAGGCCTCATTCGGCAAGCAGGTCGAGCTTCCACACGAATTCCCTGACGAGGAGTTTCAGGGGATACGCCGAGTCGAAGTTGCCCGTGCACAGGAGCTCCTCCGAAGGCAATCTGTCGAAGCTGATTGATAAGGAGCTGCCGTTGAGCTTGAGTCCTCTGGGATCGAGACGTGGCACTGGCGCAACTGGCGCAGTCGGCTCCAACACGCTCGGACAGACCAAATTGAATAAATGCCTCAGGGTACTCAGCGGAAGTTGGAAGAATCTCTTTCAATGTAAGTTTTTTTGTTTTTAGAACGTCATTATGTGCTTTTTTGTTCTATCAGATACACGGATTCATTCATGATCTACCCGCGAGCCGTGCGTCTCTGAGAAGATATCGTGTTCCACTTTTTCTTATTTTTTGTAGTTCTCTAATGCTCGGCTACCGTTGTACGGTCGTTACGATTTACATTTGAAAACGAAAATTCTGTTCGACCCCTCTAGGCTGAATATTTTTAGCATTTTTTTTTATGTTCTGAAGATAAATGACGATTTCATGTATACGCTGGGATCATCGTCGTTTTTTTTACTTAATTTTTCACGTTGTTAAATGCTACTAATTTCTTAAACGATCCACGCCCATCTTTCAACGCTAAATGTTCAATTCCGTATATTTTTACATTAATTTAATCATTATTCTTTTTTTATTCGATACGCTATTATTGAAACGGAATTTTTTGTCTACGTGCTTTTTTACTCGTATGAAACATGCATTTATGATTCTTATCTGATAATTCTGTTATTCGCGCGAAACTTTTCGATTATTCTAATTTGCGATATCAGATAGTATATGATCCTTTTTTTCGATAGAAAAATCGTTGTTATCAATGACGATTTCTGCATCGAGTGCGATAATTTTTTCACACACATTTGAACCATTTGCGTCACCGTAACTACTCAAAAGATACAATTGATATTAAAAACAAGATAACATAAATAAACAAAAATTTTCATCACTGATCAAAATCACGAATTTATCGTTAGATCTTAATGAAAAATCTATGTTTCAGTAAACTCGGTTGATTTTCAACGATATTTCGTCCACTGGTTTTTGGGCCGTTCGACTTTCGCCACTTTAACGAATCGCAACGGCAAGACAGTAAATAAGTCACGTGTCATATTCGTTACCGGATCGTTAATCTCAATCGTATACGACCTACGCACTGTTTTTTTTTTTTCGTTTCATCGACCATATGGTCCTTTTCGGTGCTGCGAAACGATAGTCGATGATCATCCGTTACGCTAATACCTGTCGCGTTTCGAAAATAAACATATCCGCATATAAGAGCTTTTAAATCTCGCGTTATCTCAACCAGCAACGTGTTTTGGTAGTTATTCGAACTAACCGTTTTGTGTTTTGTGTTATGAAAGGCTGCGTTAACGCTCCTCATTAATTATCCGTGAACGCTGTCGCATGTTTGTAAACACAAGAAAACGGTTGCGATTAAACATGCTGCTTTGTTTCGGAAATGTCTTTTCGGGTTTTTTGCATGTTCTTTTTTTCGATATTGTTTATCTGGTCGGCGTGAACGTTGCGGTGTTTGTAACGCATGTGGGAATTGCTCGTAATAATCGAATTGTTTGCGATGCAAATTCGCGCTGTGTGTTTTGATTCTGTTTGAATATCAAACAGAGGTGGATCTGGAAAATGGATATGATGATATGTTCGTGGTTGTTTGTATTCATGTTACGTTTAGATATGTAAGCGGACGCTAGGAAATAATACGATTTTCGTCATTTATGTCTGCGCCACTG
Source organism: Hydropsyche betteni (assembly GCA_028571205.2). NCBI lineage: Eukaryota > Metazoa > Arthropoda > Insecta > Trichoptera > Hydropsychidae > Hydropsyche > Hydropsyche betteni. Next base: position 178,521 of record JAOXNN020000073.1, on the reverse strand, counting down.
TTTTTATTCTGCGTGATATGAAGTTAAAACATTCGCATTATTTTTAATATTGCATTCTCATAATAAATTTATGGAATAAATCTTAAATAATAGAATAGCGTCCCGCGGGTATTTCGAACCTTTCTTCGAAATCCTCCAGCGATTCGGAATACGAATTTTATACGACCTGATCCACTTCGCTTATGATTGAATCCGTTTCATACGCGAACATTTCGTTTTCCATTCCCCGATACGATCTTGCTCGATTTCGTACGACGTCTATCTGCCACTTTTTTCCTGCAAAAGCATACACAATCTATATATAAAAAAAAAACTATTTGATCTGATTTGACCGCATCGATAGCTAGAGTGCGTTCACACTGTCCACGACGGCGCCTACTTTCGTCTCTGTTGCACTTCGACATTTTTATGTGAAAACGCATTCGTTCTTGTCTCCTTCCACGTCGTGGAACGCATCCATTGCAGTCAATGCAAGGCCGCTGCGTTTCCTGTTGCATATCGCCGACGGCCATTGTGCGTAAAAATGATGGACCAACTGAAAGGGCGAGACAAAAACCGGCCCTTTAGGTGCGTTTTTGTGCTTCGTGAAATCGCGGTTTTCGAGTGAGATCTTTGATAAAGCTGTTTCAGATTGAATGGTATTATTGATATAAATCGACAGTCTATTTTAGAAAAGTTTTATATAATATGTTTTTTTATATATAAAAGGATTGATTTTAATCGAACGTACATTGTTTGAGTCTAATTAACAACTTGTTTAGAGATACGCGATTGTAATTAGTTGTTTACTAAAGCCGTTCATATTGAAAGATACGCATCTATTATGTATTGTGATTAAATAAGAACACGACTACGTTTTCCCATCGAAGCGATTAACAATTTAACAATTCGTGCGTGATATTAATTTGAATAGACATTTTCTTAAGATTCAAATTACCCAATAAAATCTGATCACCGTACTTTTTGTCTATCACGTTGTGGGTGCAGTTTCGTTCAATGGATATCAATCACGATATTGTGAATGATTACTGTGTCCGTCTATTGTTTTGCTCTGCCGGACGTAAAACGAATTGCATCGTATCGATCATGAAACGAAAATGAACGTACGCCCACGTGTAAGATGCATTGAAGGGACGAACGTGGGCGATCTTATCCCTCAGGTTAAACCGTAAGCAACGTCGATTCTCGTTTTTTCTTTAACAACGTTCGTTTATTGCGCGAGGATATTATTTTTATATCCGGCTGCGGAGCGGTTCAGAATAGAGCCATCCTTTATGCGCTTATGGCGTGGCTCCGGATCGCGGAAAATAGAAGAAAAGCCAGCCGTGAACGGTACAAATGCTCGAAAAGGGAAATTCGTCAGTGTCCAAAGTGAAGGCTAAAAATGTTGGGTCGTAGCAACACATCCGCTAAACACACTGAAGCCCCGGCGAAGGATGTACAAAAATACGTAAAATAGACAGCGATAAATTGAAACTTTCCGCGCGGTCTAAGCCTTCGGCTCCGAAATAAATAAAAAAATACCAACCTGATTTATCGCAAATAATGAATTATTTTCTTGCATCGGACCGGCAATATAAAGCAAGCACGTCTGCAATCGATGGACAATGTCCATTATCGTCAAGACTCGTCCGATCCGCAAAAACACCCCCGTTACGTCCTACATTCGATCCCTTTTTTAATTAAAATTTCGGTAGGAAGGATCGAAACGATTATGTCGCATTACTCCGTAGCGAAATCCTCGGGACGATGGCGCTAATCGTAATTTAATAACATCGAAATGCAGCCGGGGACATTTCGACAAAATACCCAACGCTAAGGCCCTAAGGTCCTTCGGCCTTAGCGTTGTCCGTGACAAAATTCGACGCAATTAAAAATCCGAGCTTAGTGCGCAATTATTAATAAGAACTCCGTGGCCGGAGGACGTCTTGATTAAGTTACTTTATTCTTGGAGTCCGGTCCCGACAACTTTTTCATACCATTAATTCGGTAGTTGGACCCCGAGGCTTTTTTACGGCAGGGTACACAAGCTTTGTACGAACTGCATTCGATTCGAGCCTCGAGAAAGATATCTGCACAAAATAATCTCGATCATATTTTATTTTTAATACGTATTTTTTAATCAATTAGTCCCTCAGGTTCGCTGTCACGCATCGTGGTCCCATCTTTATTGTATAAATTACTCGATCACAACTTTTATAGCGGTCATCGTCCTCGGCGGTTTGAGTTTTGCTGAAAAATTTTGACCGGCGTTCACCCCTCGTTAGTTACGTGGCCCACGTGCGATTCTTCGCACTTCCCACGCGTGCAAAAAAAGCATAATGCAATGTGCCCATAAAAAATGCATTCGAATGTGTGCATCGCGCGGGACGTGTGCGCGCCGCAAAACGAGCCGTTTTCCCCGCGGAGGCTTTAAGTCAAAAGGAGGGAATGGAAAATTTTTTGAAAAAAAGTGCGAAACGAGCGAGCAAAGCGCTACTTTTAAAAGCTTTTAAGGCTCCATTTAACACATTCGAAGAGTCCGAAACTGCGGGGAGCGGAGGCGGAGGATGAGGCCGCTTTGTGAAACTCGTCGATCTCTTTAAACGCGTATAAAACTTGGAATGTGTTCGCGTTTTATCGCTCTTTTATCGGTTGTATACGACGTTGTTATTATTATACGAAAATCGATACGCACGAAAATTTCTACACCCACTCGTCCTCCCCCATAGAACTGAGCTTTTACGTATAATGTTCTTTTCTGTGCTGTCGTGGTCGTTTTTCACGCTCGCTCACTATGAGTTTTCGTAGAGGAATGGCAAACCAACTGCAAAAATTCTCCTTCATCCTTTTATTACGAAAATGCGTTTGAGCATTTTTCACGTATGAAATAATTTATTTAGCAAAAAGGATGGAACTTTTTGCGGTCTGTGTACGATTCAAAAGAAACCTTTTTGTCGTTTAGGATAAGCTGCAAAGTATTTCATACTTTATTTTAAAAGTCGTTTTCATAAACGCTTTGTGCGAATATCACACATATATACACAAGCGAACCGAAACACGGTATCGTTTTGTAAATCGCACTTTCAATTCGTCGAAAATTACACATCCGAACTTTCGATTGAGTCGCGACGTTTCGACGGGATATATCATCATTTTCGGAAAAGACGGGCTTTCGTCGAAACCGTCTCGTTTATTATCGGTCATACGTGCTAGTAATTGACCGGCGATTATTTATTCAAAATTACCGAGCGCCACTCGCAAACTCGCCGACCGGCATTTATTACGCGAAAGTCTCGAAGCCGTATATTCGGTCGTTAAAAGAAAGCCCTTTTCCCCCCGCTTCGTGTGTATGTGCAATAATAATATGTCGGGGCATGCCCACGCCTCTTCCACGGTTGTCCGGCGAAAAAAATTCCCGCGGATTTATGACCGAAATCCATCACGCTGACTCGAATTTTTAATATCCGATGCTTATCGCGCGTGCGAACCGCAATAAACTCCTATGGCTTTTTATTACATCTGCAATTGCTGTATGATTTTTTTTCAGCATTAGGGATCCCTGCAGACTTCCCGTCTCGATAAAATAAACATTTGAGTGGCGTTTCAGCGTATTCAGCCATCACTCATGACCAAGGACGGAAACTAAGCAAATCGTGTTCATCGTTATGTGTTGTCGTTTGATTCGAAAGATCGATGGATGAGTTCCGTTTCTATCAATTATGTGACGCAATATTGCGTCTCGTTACATTGTGTAGAGGTGGAGTTATTTGCTTCGTTGGATTATCATTTTGACTACGTGTTTATTTGTGAAAGATATGTTTACACGTGTGTCGATCTTGATTGCCGCTCCGCTGCTTGCTTTGATTTATGCTCGTTGATTGTATAATTTATGTTTGTTTTTCGAAATTATCTCTTTTGATTGTTTTGAATCGATTTTTCTGGAGTTTAACAATGGATTTCGTATGTGCTATATAGTGGAAATGTAGAGAGATATCCGTAGATTCCCTGCAGAATTGCTCCTATTCTTTTCTAGGAACGAAAACCGGTGAAATATATCCGGGACTCGTCTATAACGCGACCTCATCGATTTCACATGCCACGTGTCTTTCCGCATACATTTTTCTCGGTGCTAATAGGCCACTTTGTTACGAAAGCCCTCGTCGAGATTAACACTCTTGTGGTGCAAAAAAAACACCCTTCATTGCTCGAGGGAATTTGCTGTAAAATAAAACAATGTACGTAGATCTTCTTGACCCATCTAGTTTTTGTTTTCATCCTTCAGCGATAGTTTTTTGGTTACGAGATTAATTTTGTAATTTATTATTTTGCGTTATTAATGCGAAAATAGTTGCTCGGATAGTTGACAATTTGTTAAATTGTGCTAAATATTAATCATATCCATTAACGGGTTTTATTTTATATCCATCTGGGTTTAATTTAATCGTCGTACAATAAATAATTTATGTTTGCAATAAACATTGATAGTGCTATCTGAAATGGCGATATATTTCTCACGCTGCACACATTTATTACGTTGGTTATTTTTTGTCTCCATTACTTGTCAAACTAAATCGATATTTACAAATAATCAATTTATTGCCATACTCAGAATTCTGAAAATAGAATTGCCTTTTTGAATATTATTTCATGCATTTCGCCCGAAGCCGCAACGTTACAAATAGGCACTCGGGAATGAAGAATTTTCTTTAGTAGTTTTTCCTGTCTGCAAGTTTTTCTCTCAGTTATGCCGGATGGAAATTATTTACGAAAATTCTCGAGGCTCTCTCCGCTCTGCATATTTTTTTCTGTGAACTCAATCTCATTTTTTTTCCAAACACTTGCGGTGTGCTTTAGCCGGGATTGCTTCGCTTACTTCACTTTTCAGCCGAGTTTTTTTTCCGTGTTGCCGAAAAAAAAACTCAGACACTCTTTATAAAAGCTTTCTTTATATGGAAAAATGTGCTTTTCTGATAAACATATAATCTATTCAGGACGAATATATTGAATTCGTTTAAAATTTTCAAAACCTTCCCATCTGACCTGACCCACGTATGCTCTAAACTTCATTATGTATCTTCTCGTCCTTTTTTGCAATTTTTATTTCATTTAACTCGTGTTCTTCGTTCTTAGAAGCGCAACTCTTGGACGTGCTGGCATTTCCGCTTTTAAAGTTCAGCAGACTCGGCAAAAGTTCTCTCATGCGGCTTTTTTCCTGTTAGACGTTCAATTAACGAACGTTGTGTACAGGTAAAAGCTCGTTCTTTTTAAGCTTTTCATGCGTTTAACTCGTTTTTGTTTTAAGTGTGTCGTATTTACTTTAATTTTGCGAAAATATTTTGCACTAATGTCGCTTGTTTGCTCACTTTCTATAGCTGCGGGCTCGCTAAACTACCACTACTGTTCCCTTCGAGTAATGATATACATTAACTCCTTCATAACAGGCATTTTATGAATGCGATCTGATTATGAAAGATGTCAATTATTTTCATAAATCATTCTTTAGATAATTCCATAAGATTATATTATATCTGAATTTATCTGCATCGCAAGAATTCGAAAAATTAATACCTAATTGCAGAGCTTTCCGCTGCCATATAAATCTATGAATATTTCAGATAACAAAATCAAAATCTATATATATAAAAATGAATCGTGGCAGGTATTTGGTCTGGACAAAAATCAAGAACCGCTTGACCGATTTGTGTATTTATTTTGTTCGCTTTAACTAAAGGGTGGTTTGTGAAAAAAAATAATAGAGAAATTCCCAAAGAAAAGCTAAAAAATGATGAAAAATGACGGTACACTCAATCCGCCTGACAGTTGCCCGAAGATTGCATACAATCAGGGGCATTTTATTTTCAATGTGTTTTTGAAATAAAAAATAATTCAACCAATTAATTTAACAATAATTCAACAATTTTAATGCAATCGGTACACTAGTGTGTGCAGAACGCGTGTTCACAACGGGAACCGGGAACGGTAATCGGGAACCCGAGCAACTACCGCCATACTTCAATAAATATACAGAATCAAATCACGGATCGGCTCAGAAACATCTCATTATCGACCGGCGCCATCGACACACACCAATCCCGACACACCGCCGCAACTAGAATTCGCTATCTTTCGTCGCCGCATTTACATTGGCGACAATAAAAAGGCTCGCAGCAGAAGTGGACTCGGATTGACACAAGTGGTCCGTGGGCAAAGCGACCGGCCGCCGAGCAGATGAGGGAGGGCAGGTTGTTGTCGGCCGATATACAGGTTTTCCGACGCCCACCATGGCGGCCTGCAGGCGCCAGCCACCGTCGATCCTCTCGCCGAATCGTCGAGATCTATCCGAGAGATGTTCGCGGTTAATATTTTGCCAAATGGTGGCCGTTTGGGGGTGTTCTGTGTAGTAGAAATGAATCGCCGTTCGTTTCAACGCTAAATTTCGAAAACCGCTCGTCCGGTTTGTATGTTTATTTTTTTGTTTTGTTCGCTTTAACTAACAGATGGTTTTAAAAAAAAAATGATAGGGAAATCCCTAAAGAAAGGTTAAAAAATAATATAGGTAATTTTGTATGGAAAATTACACTGCCGCGCCGCGTATTGATTGTGACAATAATTACAATCGGTGCACCGGTGTGTGCAGAACGCGTTTTTGAATCATTTAAAAAGACAACAGGAATAACGGGACAACAGGCGCTATTTTAAGATGAAAGAAATCCTGTATTTAGAATCGAAGATCTGTTGTTCGTTGAATTTAGTTGCATTGGTTACGCAATTCATATAATCATATCTATCAATTCATACCGTGTTAATTTGAATTATTTTTAGTTATATAAAATAAAAATAAAAAATGAAATTGATTATTGAAATATTACTAAAACTCAATTTATTAATATACAGACTGGTAGGACAACGTCTGCCGGGTTCAGCTTGTAAAAGACTAAAAATTTAAGATCTGTAATACTGTGCAGTTTATCCCTAGAGATTTGAAGGGATTTTCGACCGTACATTAAATCGTTTGATTATTTTATATGGCTATGAAATTAATTTCGATTAAAACGATTAGATTCACACTTAACAAAGCGATTTTATGATCGATAATAAAATATGATTTTCAATTACATCCATATCCAAGTATGATAAACATTATAGACATCGCACGTTCACCGATCATATTCAAATCGCAGATAGAAAGTAAAATTCTTCAACGGGGCAATATTTTACAATACATAATTAACACGACCGATAATTTTACGACACGACACGAACCGTTCCACCGCGGATTACATACGCATTTCTAACGGCGATAAATTGCAAAAATCCGCCATCCATTCGCTAACCCAACGAAAGAGTGGGTGCACTTATCTCGGCCGGTGCATCGCCATCATGCAAAATGCGCAAAAAAAAAACACCCGCGGCTCATTATAAGCGTGTGTCTCCGATCGCAGACGGAGATACGAAGGGTTGCGAGGTCGAAGGCATTTTCGTTCGGAGCAAATTGAAATCTCAAAACGATAAGAAGCGATCGGTTTTGTGCGCGTTTCGAGGGAAAGCGTGGGCGGGTTGTGCCGGTTACGCGATCGGGACAATTATACCAATTGCCGCGCGAATTGCACGTCTCTTCGAGGATTATTCTGAAGTAAGGTGACCATTTTTTCCAAAATAAAAATCAATCGGGGTAAAACACGAGAATTGTGTTTTACCCAGGCGCGGCTCGTGCAGGGTACTGCGGCGTGGCACGACGACTGGTTCAAAGACAATCCGTCCAACGACAACTTGT
>JAOXNN020000073.1:130239-152460 GCA_028571205.2 Hydropsyche betteni | reverse complement strand
CCCCACCCCACCCCACCCCCACCCCCCCCCACCCCCCCACACACACCCCCGGGGGGGGGGGGGGGGTAGAGATTGAATTTTCCTGCATTGTTTTTTTTTCATCAATACGTTCATTGTTGGGTTTTTGGGGATTGTGTGTCGGGGAGAAAGGAAATAGACGCTAAACTTAAATACATTCAACCACTATAATTGTCTTTTTTACCAAAAAATTTATGATAAAATGGAAATTGAAAAATTATTTAATTACAATAATTATTCTATACTAAATTTTGAAAAGTAAACAATATTATGAAAAATTGTAAAATTTCAAATATATTGAATTCAGCCGCGGTACACCTGTATCCAGCTCACGGCACACCGGTTGCGAAGCACTAGATTAGATTGTATTTTTTTTTATTAATGTAGTGCAAATTTTGATGTTTTAATTTTTTAAGATGACCATTCCGATTATGGAAGTACGGTCAGTGGAGCCAGCGGCGGTAGTGGAAAAAGTCCTGGTGCTAGTACAGGACCTGGGAGTGCCAGCGGAGCACCCCCGGCTTTCACATTTCCACCTCCTGGACCTATTACGCACAAAACTGCAGTTTATTATCATCATCAGCTTGCTCTGCAAGAGGATCAAGGGATTGATATGACACAGGTTGCTTTTTGATCTTTGTTAAATTTTATTGTTTATTTTTTTTATTTTTTAAATTAATCTTGCATTTTAGAGTCCTGGACGAGACAGTCCTGGTTCGTCTTCAGGTTCGGCTGGTTCTGGTTCCCGTCACAGCAGTGCTTCATTAGATAGTGGTAGAGCATCAGGCTGCCCCGCTGCTGCACGGTGTTCTCTAAGTTCCTGTTCTCTCAGTTCCGATAATACTAGGATGGATCGTCTTATTTGTCAAGGGCTTCCTGTAAGTTTTTAAAAATATTATTTTACCTTAGTTTTGTATAATAAATAATCAATTTATTTATTTTTCACAGGATCATGATTTGATTCATGCTTGGCTATCTGAATTACATTATGAAGAATATGCCCAACTGTTTGTAGCAGCTGGCTATGATCTCCCAACTATTACTAGGATGACTCCTGAAGATTTAACAGCGATTGGAATTAAAAAACCAAATCATAGAAAACGTCTAAAAACTGAAATAGATAATCTTAATGTTCCAGATAATTTACCCGACTATATACCGGTAATTTTTATACCTAGGTATTTTTAATATAATTTGTGACACAGAAAAAATAATTGCAATATTTCTATTTTAAGGGTTCTTTGGAAGAATGGTTAAGATTATTACGCTTAGAAGAATATGGACCAGCACTTATGTCTCAAGGGTATGTAACAGTCCAAGACGCTACACAACTAGCGTGGGAGGATTTGGAAGATGCGGGTATTGTGAGACTCGGTCACCAAAAAAAGTTTTTATTGGCAATCAAAAGAGTTAAGGATATAAGGACTGGAAAACGGAGTACAAGCGTACAAAATCCTGCTGAGGGTTGCAGGTTACAGCATCCACATACCGGGCAAACACATGTTAGTATCATTTACTTATAGTCTTATTTTGACTGAGCTTCATTGCATTTTTCAATACAGACAATCCACTATAAACTTACTAATTGCATCATGTTAAATTTGTTTTATTTGAATAAGATAAACTTTTATTTTTACATACAAATTTTGTAATGAAAACAGTGAGAATTAAATTTTTGAGCTTTTGGCTGGGTTGGCTGTATAAATAATGAAACTGATGTTAGTTTTCATTTCATTTTTTTGCCAATACGTGTGGCTGTGTTTTTTTTTACTATTGCCAAATATTCCATTTATCGATAATTTTATTTTTATACAATTTTTAATATATATTTCATAAGGCATAATTTTAACTTTTTCTTCATAATTAAATTTATTTTATTCCTTTTCGAAATTCATAGTAATTTACTAAATCATTTTTCTTGATGAACATTGTACAGACAATTTTAATGATTGATTGCTTTCCAATTTAAAGTTTTTCGATAAATTTAATCTAAAATAAAATATTCACAGCCCCACTGTGCTGGTTACTTTATTACATTAGTTGAATGTTGAATATGACAAATATAATTAATTTTGTAGAAACATACCTATCTTGCTTTTCTTTTAAATATTACAGCTTCAATTCCATAGTTTTCTTCTGCTTAATTCTTTTAATATAATAATGCATTTTTCCACAATTAGTTTTATCCCTGAAATTAATAAATAATAAAGTTAATGTTTTCCCCTCATATTATATTTACATCTGGAGTTGTTTAATATTGTATATTAATTAATTAATTATTCTTAGAATTCTAAAAAAAAAATAACAATAAATGGTAATAGAGCTGCTAGGTATATCAATCCTTGGTAATTTTTCATTAAATTCAGTATATATGATATATTCTCATATTGGCAGAAGAAAACATAAATGTTCACTGTGTACGAAGCATAAATTATTTTGCTCAAAACGTAAATTTGTTTGTGATATAAAATCAGGTCAATTAATGTGATAAGTTGCTATCCATCAACATCATCAAAACCATCATATTTTTTTATATAAATTTTAAGTTAGGTAAAATGTAAGCATCTTTTTGCATGTGTATGTTTTATTTCTTTTTTCCATCATCTCACATCACACACTGCGTGATTGGCGAATATACACAATATCAATATTAAAATGCGGTCATTATCTGGATCACTTGGACAAATTTGCTGGAACTGCGTTTGAAAAATAAAAACAAAAAAAAAACTCATAATGTTCACTATGATTGTGAAACGTAATTAGGATATGCTAATGACCTCGTCACCCCTAAGCGGAGGAGACGTTACTCCTGGATCTTACGTCCATACAACACTACACGCATATCAACAACCGTGGGAGGTTCAGCAATCTCGTTGCATTAGCGCTAACTATCAACACAGTCAACAATTACAAATATATCAGAAGAATCACCCGGGAGTGCCATTTAACACGACACATAGCGGTACTGATCTAGTGCCAATTCAGGTGAGAAATCCTTTGTTTTATTAAAATGTTGAATGTTTTCGAGATGGCTTTTTATCACCACCATACTGAATTCAGTCGTGCAAAGCAGTGTTTTAGATGTAATTTGTAAACGGTTCTGATGTTTTTGAGAATATATTCATGAGAGCGACATTTTGGAAACTATAATGAATTTTGTCAATGTATAGTTTTTGCATTGCTGTATCAGATATTAAAGAAGCTGTCACCATTTGCCAATCATCAAATAATTCTTTTATCATCATCATGTTTTTTCTGTCCAACTTTTCACTCGCCCCCTAGCTGACGCATTAGTTTTCATTTAGAATGGAATTTTGAGTATTTTTATAAAATTTTAACATATTACACACTTTTAATATTTGTTTCCCTTCAAGTATTATTGAACACATTTGAATTTTATTATAAAATTTTTGATATATCTTATTATTAATACCTATTAACACGTTTATACTTAACAATTTTAATATAACTGATTAACTTGTAACCACAATAAAATGTAGACTTTACCATTATTTTTTTCATGACATTGGGCTTGTTTGTAATACCATTTGTGTTTTAACAAAACTTGGTACAAAATTAATGTAATATCAAATTTTGCAACTCAACGCAGTATTTTAATTTTATATTTACCTTTTATTCAATGTAGATAAGACAACCTCGGGGTAAATCTTTAGAAAGTTTAGAAGATGCTTCCGAGCGTGGTACACATTTGACATTTTCTCCCGATAACACACAAGCTTGTTACTGTGTTCATATGAATACAAATCAACCAAACTTACAAACCTGGCGACGTTCTTATGACGACGGCGATATTACACCGACAAACGAAGCCGTTATATTAGGTAACTATGAAGGCGGCGGCACATTACCGCGGCCTAGAGGGTTGGTCAAACCTCGACCAGTGGCTAAAATAAGCGCCACAACTAAAACAGTTAGAGAAAATTTAATATTCCAAGATGTAAATGAAAAATCACCGAAATATATTATGGAAGGATTCCAAAATGTAGTATATCCTATTGATAAAATGGGATATTCAATACAGAACCAGCACATTGCACAAATGAGGCAAGTTTACGCTGTTAGTCCTAATATGGGTAAAAAGATGCCACCAGAACCGCCTAAGCGGCAAAGTTCAAATCCTGGAATTGACCAAGTCACTGTACAAATGGAACACGTCGGATTGACCGGTCAACAATTTGCACAACCCTTTAATAATATGGGATGCTATACACATTCAGTAAGCAATTTTAATATTCTTTTACTTACATAAGTTTTTCATATTGTTTTTTAATATTGATAATATTTACTTTCAGTACCCTACTCAAAATTATGGAAATACACACCAAACAACAGTAGAAATACATGCAGAAAAACATCAAGATCTAGGTCCGAAAGGAGCTAAAAGACCATTACCTTTAAGCCTTCCTGCATACCCGAGTTCTGATAGTTTAAGCAGTGTTTCCTTGTTGGAAGGAACAGCGCTCCAACTCGAACCGCCAGCACCTGCACCTTCCTCACCTCCGCGTACTTGGGGTCAACATGCGATTCCTTCATGTACATTAACTACACAAAGTAGAAATGGATCTGATGCTAGTTTTAAGGTAATTTGATAAAAATATTACATTACTTGAAAATTTAACAAGAGTTAAACATTGTATCAATATTCTTTTACAGTCAAGTTCTAGTACAGAATCGGATAGTTTACCATTCGCAAATGAAAACGCTGGAACTATTAAACAGAACCGTGGACAAATGGGAAGCCGACCACACACTGCAGACTTTGGTCGGAGTAACGTGCCACTAACTTCTCTACCGCCACGGCATCCGAACACTCCTGGAAGTACACAACCATCTCCAAATAACCAAAGTACACAGGATGCCTCGTCTTGTGAAGACAAAACAAATCCGACTACGCCCAAACAGCCTCACACCGCATTGAGCTTGTCTGCGGAACCGGGAGATGTGTTGAACGATATTGGCAACATGCTCGCTAATCTCACCGACGAGCTGGACGCGATGCTAGAAGAAGAAAAACGTCAAGGCCTAACCGATGGTTGAATTATCATTGAATGTACTTTTACTATGTAGTTAAATGTGATAAAATATTAAATAGTCGTCATTTCATGGGTAAATAGAGGAGCAATATCATGCAAATTATTATTTAGTAGAATTCACAAGTATTTGCTTTATTACATTTATTTTATCAAATCTAGTTAAAAATTTTCAAGATAAACGCTTTAATGAAAAATTTTAAGAATTTGTAGTGACGTGTATAATGAAATATTAAATTAATTTATTTTAAGCCAATCCATATATGTAATAATTTAAATCATAATAGTTCTATTAAAAATCAATTTTACTTTGCGTATTTTATCCTAATGAATGTTTTTCCAAATTAAGCCAAAGTGCTACAATGTTTAATTTATTTATATTAAAATGAAATATATATTTATAATTTAATTGCATCATGGATTCGATCAACCCAGTGTACGAATGTGTAAATATATTTCGGGTGTATTTTATTTCGTTTGAAATAATAGAGGATGATGTACATTTTTACACTCAATTATTATTATAAACTTTATTGTAATGTAAATTTTGGCATCAAATTTTACCCAACGTAAACTGATGCTATTTATATAATAATAGTCATTTTGATGGCCATGTTAATCTATAGTATATCCTATATTTGACTTAATGAGAATATATAAATAGATTTTATAGAATTAGATGTTGAAGAAAAAATTAGCTGATGTAACAAATCAAATGTATCATACGCTAGCGATTGGATTGTTCGTTGTTATATTTAAAAGTCAATCAGGCACATACACATAACGTGCAAAAAAAAAATACTGCAATAGATTTTGTACAGTTTTCAAGAGAAGAAATAAAATTTAGTATACGGTTGTATATTTTAAAGTACGACATAGATTTTTCATCGTTTATTTGTATTTTTCTATTACATATGTGTATTTATGTATGCGTTTAGTGGCCATGTGATTGGCCGACGTGTAACTTTTTGATTTTAAATTTATTACATGTAATCTCTATGAATTTTTGTAACTATATTTTGTAACGTTTTCAAGTAATCATTTTATTATCTTTTTTCTCGAATTTTTGTAATTTACAAAAATTATTTTTTATTTATGTTTAGATTTTTAGTTTTTTAAGTGAAAAACTATAATTTAAGTAGCCCTTAAAAATGCCTTGCCACAACTGTGACCAATTTAACCTTAACTTACTTTTTGAAAATAACGTATATTTTTTCGTAACGGCCTCTGACTTATTTTCAATAGAATAAAGAACAATTTGTATTGTTTATTTTAAAATTTACAATAGAAAATCGCTTATACACACAATTTGTGTAGAATTTTCAACTTTTGTAAAGTTTTATTTACTTTGAAATACATAAAATTATAGAAAAACTTGTTGTTTATTTTATATTTTCCCTTGTCTGTGTTTATTATTTAAAACAAAATCTTGAGTAATTCTAAAAACAAATGTGCATCTGAATATTTGTACAATTTGGAAACATAATTTCGAAAGAATCAAAATGAGGAAAGATGATTCACTAATAAGAGTACAGTTTAAATTGGAAACCTAAAAAATTTTTGCAAATCAGAATTTTGAATTTATAATAACGTTGAACATGTCTATTACATTATTCAGTTAGACACCGAATGCGCGTTAAAGTTCAATTTGAACTTTTTCACATGGCTTGAAAGTTCAAATTTCAGTTTTGTTTTAAAAACTATCTATTATTTAGGTTAGTATACCTCGTTACAAAAATTTAAAACGACATGAAACATAAGAGCCAATCCGCCCATGCCAACGGAGGCTCTTAGACCAATGGTAAGCAAAAATTTAGGAAAAATGTAAGGCATACGAGAGGTTTTAATTGACTTCAATGATTAAAATTATTAGAAATAAAACAAATTTGCTCAGAAAAAACGCAGAAAAACGCAGACAAAACACAAATCCAAAAATACACAACCTTCCCAAACATGAATTATACCATAACTCATTAATAATTTAAACATATTTACAATACAAATTATGGTACTACAAGGTTTGAGAGTGAACTGAATTTTGTTTTCCCAACCCAACCTAACCTAACATCTAAAGGCACCTAGGGCTTAGGTTAGGTTAAGAAAAATAATTCAGTTCAGTTTCAAACCTAGTAGCACCCAAATCACTTATAAAAACCAGGACTTTGAACCGGAACTGAACCGCAACCGAAAATCGGTTTTAATATTGATTTATTTCGGTTCAGCAAAAAAATCCGAACATCCAAATATTTTTAATTTTTTTTTTTTTAGAAAATACAGGAAGCCCCCCCCCTTAAGGCCGAGATAGGTTCGACGATGTAAGGGGAACTTAGGGAAATCAATTAATGAAACATTTTCATTTTTCTTTCTTTTTAAACATTTTCACGTGTTAACTGTTTGTTTCAAATGTATTTGAAACAAATTTAATTTTAATAAAAAAAAGACGTTGAGGACACCTTAAACGTTATAGAGGGGAACGTCAGGGGGTTTCTGTGTTTATTGGAACTTTTGGGAAAATCGTTTTTTTTAGTCAGTTTTTGTGTTTTTTTTTTTGAAAAGTGTTTTTTCTATCAGACAATATAGTAATCCCCCATATAACGACCCCCCCCTAAAATGTTTGCGGCGTCCCCCTACAACGTATTTTTTTCAATTGTTTTTAAAATTCTAATTTTCCAATTTTTTTTAAATGTATTTGAAAAAAACAATTCATAAAAGCATTAAAAAAAGAAAAGTGAAAATGTTTCATTTATCGATTTCCTAAATTCCTCCCTATAACGTCGAACCTATCCTAAAATTATAGAGCAGATTACTATATTCAATAGAATTTTCGTGAAAGTCGATTTTTGTAAGTGCAGATTATTTTCAAACTCGGCACCGAATCAAAAACCGAAACACCCAAGCTTAAACGTATTTTTTCATCGAACCGCAACGGAACTAACTACAAAACCCTTAAAAAAAACCACGAAACGAACGAAATCGATTCCCCCAAAAATCGCACGAACCGCGAATCCTTCCCAAGTTGGCAACAGTGCTCGCGGCGGGGCAGTGCGGCGGGGAGCGTATCTCGCTCGAAGCGGCAAGCGGCTCGCGTTCGTCGAACATGGAGGGCGGCGCGTACGGCGGAGGCAAAGCGGGCGCCGCTATTCGGCCTGCCGACCTCATCAAGAGGCCCCCCATCGTGCTCAGGGCCGTATGCTGGGTACACACTCCCCCTCGAACCCTCACATAGCTCCCCGCATTAACATCCACACCCACCCGCCGAAATCGATTTCTACGCGCGCTCACCCCCTCGGACTTTTCGCAACTCTAATGTAGCCTTAAACGTTCTTTTTTGATGATCGGATGCTTGTTATGCGCTTTCAGATCTTAAGGTTTCGTATTGGGTTTTTATTTCGGTCGATTGCGGTGCGTTTCAGCTGAAATTCGGGTTCGGCGAGCGCGCTTGCGTGCCTTATATAATGTGACCACAATCGCACCTTTGAGAATTTATATTTATTTATTTTTTTCGATGTCGAGTCTTTTGGTTAAGTTTTGCTTCGTTTAGCAACAGTTGGGAAAAAATTATTGTTTTGTTTCTGAAATGGGAATGTTTCGGATTATTTGTGTTTTTTTTTTTTTTGTAAATGGCACAATTCCAATTTTTTTTCGTATTGAAATATTTTAATCGATTTCGCAATGTTATGCAGTGGAAATCTTTTAACATGCAAACGCTTAACGTGAAAAATCGGTTAATCTGAAATAATATTGCAGTTTTAATAAAATACATGAAATCCTTTTTTTTTTTCAACAAGAATTTTTTTTTAATTTTTATCCTTTTAGTTTCATGTTAAACGTTTTCCACTATACATTTATACACTTTGATTAAAAAATCAACATTTAATTCACTTACTAAATTTTGTTACATTTAAATGTAAAAAATCAATTATTTTTAACTGAAATTCATAATAAATCACATTTTTATAAAAATTCAACTAATATAATACTATAATACTTTCAGATATTATACAATGGAAAACATTTGACATGAAACTGAAATATTTTTTTATTTAAAAAAAAATTATATTAAACATAACAGTGTACTATTATTATTATTTCTTAATGAGCGATTTTTCACATTAAGCGTTTACGTATTAAACGATTTTCCATAAACATTGAAATATTTTCACCTTGAAAATTTCACCACAAAAATCAATCACTTCACTTTTTTATCGAAAAAACGTTAATATTTCGATAAATCCTCTTTAAAACATGTGGGCGTATTGGTATTATATCTGTCAGGTCACACAAATTGATACCGTTTAAACGATAAACGAATTCAAATTGTCAATTGGCGGGTTAATTATTAAGTGCTCGAACGATGCTCGTTACGTAATGCCTCTTATTCAAACGACGTTCGCGCTTTCCAGCTATTCAGCGTCATCATCTTCGGATGCATCTCCTCCAAAGGATGGATGATCGAAAAGGACACGAACAAAGAAGTGTGTCTTTACAACAAAGACACGAACGCTTGCAACTACGGAGTCGGCATATCAGTCATAGCTTTCGTGGCCTCCATCGGCTTCATCGCCGGAGAAGTGCTCTTCGAGCAAATGTCTTCGGTCAAAACGAGAAAACATTACGTGCTCGGCGACATGGGCTTTTCAGGTGGCAAGACACTATGAAAATATTTGTATTTATATGTTTTATATTACTAATGTATGTTGATGTTGATGTTTCAGCTTTTTGGGCGTTTTTGTACTTCGTCGGATTTTGCTATCTCGCCAACGCTTGGGGAAAGTCTGAAGATCCTCCGGAAGGTCGAGGAGTCAATCAAGTTCAAGCAGCTATTGCGTTTTCATTTTTTGCCATATTCACCTGGGTAAATTGATACATTATTTTCTATAAATTTTCCACATTTCATAAACTAAATTTTGGTTTTATGTGAAATTTGTATAGGCTGGGTGCGCCTTTTTCGCTTTTCAACGATTTAGACAAGGCGCTGACGCTGCTTTCGCTCCATCTTATGAAGTCGAAGGTGCATTAGGCGGAGGCGGTGGCTATTCGTCTTATCCCGGAGCCCCCGATCCCGATCCAGCTTATCAAGATCCTCCGTTTACGCAACAAAGAGGTAACGTTGTCTTCGAATGTCAATAACGTCACTTGATTTACTCAGTATCAAATATTGTATTGACCTTGTGCGATATATTTAATTGACAGGTCCCGGAGACTTCCAGGCTCCTACATATTGAGGTGTGTGTTAAATGATAATCTTCATAGTATTGCCATGACCAGCAAAAAAGAGCCAAAACATACATATATATTTTAACCACGTAACTTGTAAATGGATTCAGTGTTTAGTTCGAGGAGCGGAATGTATTTACGAATCAACGTTGTTGGCATCTTATTGCTATATTGCACACGTCTTTTTCAGGATTTTCTAGATATTATATTGTATATAAATATTCTTTCAGTATCTCGCCTGGTTTTCGGAATTGAAAATGCAGAAAAATCCCATTAGACAATAATATCTTAAAAATTCTGAATCTGAGAATGCTATTTGATTTGCTTTATTTGTTGTTGACTGTTGATATTTTATTGTCATATTGCAATGTACCTGTTTGTTTTTGTGTTGGATTTCACGATGAAATTTTTTTCATTTTGCTATTTAGGCCTATATTTGAAGTGTTACTAAATTTAAAAATAAATGACGTATTGCACATGACATATAGTCTGTGACTAAATGTAAAATTTGCATGAATACGATTATAGTATTTGTGGAATATATTTCTTCGATATGCAAATTTCAATGTAAATTTATGTCACATGCAATATTATTCATTGTTATCGTTCGAATTTCAAATTGATTAGTGATTGGACCTGATCAAGTACTCTAAAAAATTAATACATTCATTGTATATTCTTAGTAATAGATACGTTCGTTAATGAGAATAATATCACTGATTATTTTCTTGTTATATCTCGAGCACCTTGGATTTATTTATTTTTCAAAACGGAGACAATATAAAACTAGTTAAAAAAAATAATATTTATAACAATAAAAACTATTTTTTCTAAACACTTTTATAAATTAGAAAACATTTATCATTTAGATTATCATTTTGATATGTATATTATATTTTGAGTTCATTATTGTATTAGAATCAATTTTTCTTTTATATTAAACTTCGTTGAAATTGAAAAGGAAACAATGTGGTGTTTAATATGATTGAAAAACTGCATTAAATGATTTTTTTAATGTCGATCCTCCAAATTTTTTTGAATCGTTAATATATAATATTGTAATAGAGATGTGATTTGTTTTTGCTCGTCTATAATATTAATTTTTTAGTTTTCCATTAAATCTCAAGGCTTGAATTTCGTTTGAAATATCCAATCGTTGCTTTAATTGCAAATTATTCTAGAATCATTCTAAATAAACCCGATTTTATTTTATGTATGAAGTGCATTTTTTTGCTTTCAGTACAATATATAATATTTTTTTAAATAACATCTAAAATATTTATTTATATAAACATAAAGTGAAGTGTAATCATTCCTTTTTCTAGTCATGTAAGTATTGAATTTCAAAACCTATAAAATTAAATAGTAAGTTAGAACGTTAAGTGATTATTTCAATGTACAGTCTAATTTAAATATATAGGAAAAGAGAACTATGAAATATTACCAAATCATTATTTTCATGCGTGAGATATGTTAGCCAATCAAAATATTCCAATACGAATCGCATTCTCAAATATATCAAAAAAAAATATCATTTTATTTCTTCAACGAATGTATATGTAATGAACTAGTTGCCAAAAATATGAAACAAATTCTTATGAAAAGTAAAATGTAACGTTCTCTTTTCCTAAATAAATGTTCGAACAATAAAATAATAATAAAGCGTACTTAGTTAATATGTAGGGTCATGTTTGATGTATATGTGTAGTACCAAATATTCTCGATTGTTCGCATATTTGCCTTTGATTAAAATACTTCTTCTCAAGTAGGATTTGAATCTTTCATATATTTATATTCGTTTCAACTAACAACGAAACCGCAACTGATCGAACGCGAAAAGTATTTTTCGTACAGAGCGCAAACTTGATTTTGTCGAAACTGATTCTAAACTAACGTATTTTTAACAAAAGGTTGTTTTCGTATCGAACGTCGGTTGATCTCATCGTTGAAAAATTCCAAAGCGTACATCAAATTGAAATTTTATATACAAAAAACTCTCATCTTCTTAACTTATACAGTGTAATCTGTGATCACGCTCTTCAACAGATACACAACGGATCTGATCGTGTTTATTACATTTGTACATGAATAATGATTCACTTCCCATAGCTTGCACACATAGTACGTAAGGTTAGTTACTTTGTTACCTTAGTATATTGTTATATACCATATTTTCACCTGTTGATTGAACTATTTTTCGTGTATCGTTCAATGTGTACATGAACAATGCATTTTCGTAGCCATTTCATGATATTTTTTTGCTTTAAAATGTGCGATCACATAATTCATATGTGTAGACATTTGCAAATACATTATATCTTTTGCAATAAAAAAATACAATCTATGTAAAATATACATATATATACAGGAAATGTAAGAAAATTATATATTTAAATGTTTATTGTTACACTGATGAGTGTATATAAATAAAATAGTTTAATGTGATTTTTATCTTATTATTGTTTTTTTCACAAGTGATTTGTCATATTATTTTTTTAGAGCTTTTTCAGAATTCGAAGATTTAGTTTAATTTAAAAGTCTATAAGATAATAAAATACACAATTGATAATAAATTTTTATTTTAAATCAATAGGTGTTAGATATGAAAAATATTTTGAGAATAGCACGAGAAGTGTACATGTGTACATCACAAAATATAATTATTAAATCATTATGTTTACATAAGAATACAGCTTTTAGTGTTTTTGATTTTTTTTTCATGTTTAAAGTTATCGATATGTTAACGATGGTAGTATAAAATAACATTTTAAAATACTTTTTTATTTATATCTATATACAATAATTTTCATAAAGGTAGAATTAAATTAATTTGTCAATTACGGGGAAATGTTATGTAATTTTATTAAAAAAAAATTACAACTAAAACGTTTATATATAACATTGAAGGAATTAAATAAGAATTATTTATACACATGGATTAAATTAATGACATTATCCATTGATTACATTCAATATATGTTTATAGCGTTTAATAAGCAGTGAACAACAATCTTGACTAAAAACGTTTGTCCATAAAATGAGACATTTAACAAGTATATGGAAAAAAAACTAAATTCATACATTTCATTCATTCAATAGTTAAATTGTATAATGTAAATAATTTACCGAACTTTTAAAATACATCGAAATACAAAAACTACACATCTTCAGACATTTTTAGTCATACAGTTGAAGAATTATTGTAAAATTGGAATGTTTTCAGTTTAAGTACATACATAAAAAAAATAATAATAGTCTGTCATTAAACTTCAAATAAAAAACGATAACCATCTCGTTAAATACAAACTTGCATGTAAAAAGTGCAAGCAAAAGTATATAATATGTAATTTTTATATTAAAAATCTCAATTCACTTGCTACACAAAGTATTTTTTATTATACATACAAAATGCATTTTTATTTGAATTTATTATGCAAAGAAATATATAATATCACAAAATAAAAAGATCACAATTGACAATATTAAGTGTGCGCCGAAAAAGGATTTCGTCGCACGTGTAAATTACAAAATTAAAATATCTAAATCACATGATCGGAATGTTCACAAGTCGGCGTCAGCTCTTTGCGTTTCCGCAGCTATGACCACAATACGTAACTCGAAACGCAAAGAGTTGATAAATAAACCAGACACTCGCACGCAAATCATTCATCGAACCTGTCAAACATTATATAAACTATGATCGTTATCAGAAACTAAAACTTCCATATCAGATAGATATTCGGCTGCGTCAACCTGACTACTATCCGGGAGGCTGTGTTTCAAATCACTAAACTTTTGCGGCCACTGATTACTAACGTCCTGATGGCCGTCTGAAAAGGTACACACTGAAGGATCGTCTTGTTGTCGTTTCGGAAAGGGTGCATTAGATACGGGAAGATTTTTTGATACACTCGAATTACGTTCTAATGGCATTAAGTTACTGGATATATTTGGCACTATTTGGGATTCCAAACAGTCACGACTCGTACGCGAGTCATTTATAGTAAGAGGCACTTGATTATCAGTGCTATTTGTTTTACTTTTAATCCATTCAAATTCTGGACGACAAGCATCTACATAATTGGCACCTGCAGACATTGGCATGAAGAAGTCCATGTTGGGTGAACCCTTGTAAAGCTCTGTGGCACTCATTTGGCGTTTCAAATGACTCCGACTTCCTGCAGTGTTGTCGACACCGCTTAATTTAAGCAGTCTCTTCGGTTTTTCGTCAGACATGGTATTGCTGTACACATGTTCGGCTGCCATGCTGTTTCTTTTTATTTGGGAGAGACTATTCCTCTTCTTTTCTATATCTATGTTAAGGTTATTTAGGCTGCTGCCTTTTTGCAAATGTTTACTGGAGTTTTGCTGCGATGCGTTCGAAAGGCTTTTCTTGATGAGACCGTTGCGTTGAATTATTCTATGAGAACTCATGCGTGCAGGTATAGCTGCATTACTGCTATTTTGACGAGATATGTGACTCGGTCTTTGCAATGAACTGTTTCTCGGCATGCTATGGGTTTTCTTGTGATTATCGAAATTATCCATACTGTCAGTAGCCATTATATTTTCATAGAAATGTAAATTGTTATCTGACGATAGATCAGGAATCAATAAGTTTTGACGACTATCAACCATTTGGTTACTTTGTCCAACAGAATTACTCTTTTTGTGATTCCATTTTGTGGGTTTGTGATACTGGTTATTTCTTTCTTCGTTCGGTGGCTGTAGAATACTGCTATTGATTTGTTCATAATAAGAGCTTTCTGGTACGTTACTTAAACCAACTGTAGCTGTATTAGATATATGAGTAATTTGACTATTTTGAGAATTGATTATATCATTCACAGGCACAATTGAATTGCTTACTGTTTTATTTAGTCTCATATGAGATTTCTTTTTATTTTGATCTTGCCTAGTGTGGGTCGTTTTGTCCAAAACAACCCTTGTTTTATCACCTTTGCATAATTTTAAACTAAATTTAAATGGAGGCTTATATATAACTTGTAATCTTACTTTGTCCTTTTCATTTTGTGACAAATTGTTAACACTCTTTGAATTACTTCTTTCTGGTTTATGTCTTTTGATCTTTGAAGAATTGATTACTTTGTTACCAACAGCGAATGTTTTATCAGCCAACCCTACTGGTGCTGATTTGGATTTTGTGATAATTGCTGGTCGAGGAGTGTTCAACAACCAGCTTTGAACTTTTCCAACAGAATCTGCTTCAGCAACAATTGGTATTGCACCAGGAACAGATGTAGGTTCAGCATCTTTTTGAGTGGCGCTGTAATCAATCACTTCTTTATTTTTCTTGCCTTTCCGTTTTGCAATAATCGTTCTGTTTTTATTTATTCCTGATTTACGAAGTTTAATGGCTACTGCTTCTACTTGGTTTTTACTGACAGCTTCTTTATTTGATTGTTTGTGAAGTTCCTCTGCAGTTAATGGGGCAACGATTTGCTATACAAAGATATAAACTTATGAGATAAACAAGTTGTTCGATATTAATTATCATTTTAAGTAATGTGATAATTACCCTCTTTTTATTTTTTCCATGATGTGGCGATTGTTCTGCATCTCTTCCTTTATCTTTCTTCTTTCTGTGAGATCGTGTTTTCAATGCTACTTTCTTTTTCAGTGGTAGCTTCGATCTGTAATTTCAAATAAATATATATAAAAAACAGTTCAAATCAAATATGAAAATTATTGCCTATATATCATAACACAAGATTTAATTACCTTACTGCTGTGTGAACTATCACACCGTCCGGACAATGTTCTGGTAATCGTACCGTTTCCGTTGTTGAGCTGTGAATTATCGTCACACTCTTCAATTTTCCGTCCGACCTCTTGCCTAACAACCGGGTGCTCCCCACCTTTAAAATTTAATAAAAGTGTTTAAGGTTTTTGAAAATAAATTTTAGGTAGCTAATAGCGATATAATAATGTAGCCTACAAATTATGAATATACCAACTTATTGCTTAAAAAAGCTCAAGTTACGTGTATGTATTAACAAAATGAAACCATAGTTATATTTAGTATATCAAAAGCTTTTTTGTGATATTTAAGAAAATACTAGCTGTGAAAAGATACAAAAAATTGGGGGAAAAAAATAATAAAAACAAAAAAACCCTCACTTACTAGTATAAGTTACAACAGTTTCAGTCCCATGAATAACTGATTTTTTTGAAATTTTAAACTAATGAAAAAATAATAAAATCCAATAATAATAAGGATACTCTCATATCAAAACATAAATAAAATAAAAATAGTGAAAAAAAAAAACAGTGAAGAAAATTACCAATAATCCAATGACGCCCAGAATAATCAAGGCAACGGCATACCAATGATCCAAAATCCATTTCCTAAAACTACTCAAGCTTTCTTCAGAAAGTAAAAGTTTGCGTAAAGTAGCAAGAGGTCCCGAAGGATCAACTTCTCTGCATTTTTGAAACACGTCACAATATCTAAAAATCAAATATCAAATTGAATATGACTGACTGTCTGAAACTCCATAAATTAACGCTAAATGATGATGGAAAATCATAAATGCAACTACTTCCTTGAACATTGTTATTCAACTAACCCATTATATTCATTACAAGGAGTTCCAGGTTTCGCAAACATATCGGGCACATCGTAAGGAGGACTATTCCAATAAAAAGAGGATCGACAGGGATTTCCAGCTCCCGGAAGTCTACAACAAAGGTCACAAGCTCGTTCTGCACTACACTGACAAGATTCTAATCCATAAGCTAAGCAAATGGATCCAGTACATTCCTGATGAAAATAAAAATAAATGTTATTAAAAATAAAAAATCTACGACTTATTTTTTAAATGTGATCTAATGAAAGGGTATAAAACTGTATTGTATGATGGAAATTTACGCACCCCCATGTAACAAACAAAACCATCGTCACACACAGTGCGATTTGGTTTACTAATGCTAGCAGGACAGTGTGGCCGTCGACCGTCACAATGGGAAGAATCCCTACAGCCATTATCAGAACGACACTCATCACCGAACCGTAGCGTGCATTGTGATGTACAACAAGGTCCCTGAAAATAACAAAAAAAAACTCATTTATTTATATCTTTTTAGAATTGGAGAGAAGCAAATAACTATTTCTTTTACCTGAGATGGACTACAGATACTGCGAGGTGTTAAACGGCATGGAGTTTCTCCAGGAGGAGGATGTCTTCTTTGTGGATAACAACATGGCTCACGACAATCTCCTTCCCATCCACAATCACATTCTTCGCCTTCTTCAACGACACCGTTTCCACAAAGAGATATTTGTGGCTCTATAATTAACAATACATAATAAGTATTTATCAAAGATGTAATACACAGAGCAAATATTGAAAATAAACAATGACAAACCTGTGAAACAACCTTTACTAGATCGAGCCTTATTATTTAAAACAGGATTAATACTTTTCAAAGAACACGGAGAAAATTGATTGTTGTTTCTTTTATCTCCGCTTGTAGCTCTAGCGAACATTATAAAGTTACCATCTTCTCCACCAGGAGTACAACTATCAGGGTCATGCTGCAAATTAAACAAATTAGACATCCAAAGTTTTTAATGAATAAATTATTTTTTTCGTAAATATTACCGGTGATCCGAAATTGTGTCCAATCTCATGTGCTAATGTAACATGTGAAACTGCTGGAGGAACATGTTTACCGTAATTTAATAAAGTCACAATGCCAGTATTCAAAGATTTCAAACTACCCCTATAATGCTGAAAGTAATAAAATAGTATTATTTAAAAGCACAAAATTAAAGAAAGAATATTAAGAAAATAGAAAAATACCCCATTTTTCTCACAAACACCGCCGGCATTTTTCAAGTCTCCGGTCCATGCTAATCCGAGAGTGCCCATTTCGAAATCTCGATAAGTAAACATATAAGCTAAGCAGAAGCCATCATAATCTTCCTCTGTGAAAAATATACTTTATGAATAAAAATACATTACTTTATAAAATAAAATAAAATAATATAAAATAACGCACCAGAAAATAGTTCGAGAAATTTTTCTACACCATAATTGTTTGGAAATCTGTACAGAGGGTCTTTCAAAGCTTCTGTTGTATGGACTTTAATCCTTTTTATCATGAATGTTATATTATCAGGTTTTCCATCTTGATTGAAATCTGTCAATGCAATTTATATTAAAGCAAAATGGGAAAATCATGACAAATAAATTATGAATGAAATATTTACCTGTTACTCTGTAAATAGAATTAACTCTTTGAACATGTCTAGTCATTACTTCAATACAGGCTTCTTCAGAACCAAATTTTTGAAAAAACTGATGGTCTGCTTGTAAATATAACATGCAAGTCGTTTTCTTAGGATCGATGGTAGCTCTTTTGTTAACATGTCGCAGAGCCGAATCGGTGACATTCCCCATTAGCGATGATACAATTGTATAACCAATCGGTTTCTTACTAACAATATCGTTTTGAATATTAATTTTATTCTTGATTTCAACATGGTTTTTAGAATTTGGTCTGTAGAACGAGTCTCCATAGTTATCTTCATCATAAGTACCCACAATAGTACCTCTCGTCTTATCAGTATTATTTATTATTCTATTTTTAATTGTTTCTAAGTTTGAATCTTCATTCTCACTGTAATAAGGAACATATAAATCATAAGGAAGGCTCGGATTTCTTAGTGGTGCGACATCTTCTTCGTCTTCGTCTTCGGCGTCTGTCAATTTTAATGCTTCAAACTTATCATTCTCGTCACTAGGTAACCATCTTTTAGCTCTGTCGAGCTTCTGTACACTATCTATATTACTATCGAAATCACTAAAATATTTTACAATTGTACCCTGATTTATAGAATTATGATTTTTTTTATGTTTCAATTGGTGTTTACGAAGTTCTTTCATGTGTAACAGATGCGAAGCACAAGGTAACGTTTTATTACTAAGGGGATGAATAACATCAGACGACTTATAAATGACAGAATGAATTTTCGAATGTGATTTTCCATATCGGTGGAGGGGTTCTATGTAATACACTTCTCTTCGGGTGTATACAGTACCATCAAACAAACCATTTGAAGTGATTACCCCATGAACGGAGGAAAATTCATCATCTGCAATAATCAAATATTGTTAAAATTTATATATAAAAAAGACATATTTTAATATTGCAAAATTTACCATCTAATGATCCAGAATATACGTTTCCAGGATGAAATTCTACAGGTCCGTCGGTGTTATGAAATTCGACATCGTCAGCAAAAACTGAACCGGGATCGGGATGCAGTCTCAAACGAAATTCCCTATACATACAAATAAATTAAACGTTATATTCATATAAAATTATCATAATTTCGATTTCGGAAAACAATCACCTATCATGGGCCGTGAAATTTAATAATAATGGTTTGAGAAATGAATTTTGTGTCCCCCTGCGAGCTCTGTGTGCTTTTAAACTGCTATATTCATAGTCAGCAATTTCCCAATGTTTCACAAAATCGTTTAACATGAATCCTGAAACAAAAAATGACAAAAATAAATTTAAACTGAAGATAACGATGCGATTTAACTGTACATTGAAAAAAATATACACTCTGTCTTAAAATCACGTTTTAAGGTACAGATATTTTTTTCTAATGCACATATTCCATGCTCGTAAAAAATGCACATTATTTTTTTGATGTACGCTAATTTTAACACTTTACCGGCCGCAGACGCTAACATCGCGTCCTCTGATTCTTTTGCCCAAACGACCGCGGACGTGAACGTCGCGTCCTCAAATACATCCGACTTTGCTTGTCAATATAAGATTACGCTTCCTTTATACTTCGAAATTTCGACAAAAGACGGCAGGACAAATGAATGAAAAATAATTAATGATAAAATATATTCATCTTTTTTTATATTTTCAAGAGATAGCGATCATTTTAAAACTTCTTTTTTTTTTCACACGTATTTTTTTTTTGATATTAGCTTTTGTAAAATGATCTGATCCATGTGTTTATTTAGTGTAACTGATTAGACCTAAGATAAAATGAACTTAAGTACTGTCAGTGGTTTTCAACTTATTTTTGTATGTTATTTCCTATATAATTATTTGTATGTATTTCTTGATTAAATTAATTGAAACAACGTACGTTTTTTTTCATCAGCATTTGAATACATTCGTATTGAATAATTTCTGAAAGTTTGAAAATTTATAAATAAACAAAAAAGTTTTGACGATTTTAGTAGGTTGCGCTGAAAAATGCAAATTTGCGCAAAAGCGTCCGATCCTTGGCGCAAGTCTAACAGTTTCAATAGCCGGTTGGTAAAGTGTTAATAAATACACATTTATTTTATACAACGCGCGTTTAAATTGTCCCAGAAGATAACTAGTTTTTTCTTGGATGGTAAATAGTCAAAATATATAGAAAAAAAAAAAATATAAATTCCACAATATCCAACCGAATCGGGTTAGGACCCGTTATTAATCATATGACAACAATGAAAAAGCGTCCCGTTAAATAAACGAGAATAAAAAAGAAACACGACATATATTTCGCAAGAGATTTGATCCACACACCGAAAGTCAAAGAAGCGGAAAAAATTCCAGTAAATATAAATGACGGGTGTCGGGTCACTCATAATGAAATATTTAAAAGGTTGACCTTTTTCGCCCTCGCCCCCCCCGTCCCGAAGTATTTACCGTCGACGACGGAAATATATACGCTCACGCTCCGGGGAAACTTTTCGCGGGATTTTTCACCGAGCCGGGCACGAAAAAATAATATAAATATAAGGGTAGGACCCGGAGGGAGGAAGGAAAACTCGGAGAGCCTGAGCGAAAGATACGGGCGAGTGTGTCGCGCTTATAATATAAAGTTACCGTGAAGGGCCGACGTTATGTTCGTGTGTACTGTCGGGGTGTGAAATATGTATGTCGTATCGAATAATTTGCGGGAATCAATGTTGGGATGTGTTGGTTTTTGTGGATCGGTGGTAAATTGTGGTCTAAAAAGGTATAGCGTGTGAATCACGGATTTTGATGAAATTTGGTATAATCATAGTTTATTCTAATGTTATTGATATCTAAATTGGGCTATTGATGTATATTGGAATGTTTACTAGTAAGATATCCAGTGAGATGGTTGATTGTAAGAGTTTTTATGTTGTTATTGTTGGCTGGAATTTCAATGGAATAGAATGGTTTTTATCTTGTAAAAGTTATATGGGTGCATATGATGATGTAAGCAGGACGAATGTGTTGTGAATGGATAAATCGAAAGTTAGAATCATCGATATTGAAACGATCATAGAAAAAAAATATATTAGAGAAGATATGAGATTATCTAAAAAAGATCTATAAAAATTGAAGATGATCATAAAGTTTTTCTGATTTAGAATTGTTGAATATCATCATCATATATATAAAATCTACAATAGAACAAGACCCTTCAGATCAAAAGTTAAGATAATTTTCCTTATCACACGTAATGAAGAAGGTAACTTTCAAGAAGTTTTACTACTAAAACCATCCCTTCCAAACGTTTTTAGGTCAACGGTACAAGATTGCTTCCATGTACCAACCACACCACTCACCGCTTAACTTTACCACCTTAAACAAGTTTCAACTTTTGACTAAATAAAATATATCAAGGGCTCGACAGTAAATAGTAAGCTAAACGACATTTGTCATTTTCATGTCATTTTCGGAGATATTAAAAAAAAAACAGTTTACATACATCTAGATGCAAATAAAACTAGAAGTAACCCGACATAGAACTGTCATCTTTTGAGAGAATGTGGAATTATTTATTGACTGGTAAATAGTCCCGATGTGTATGTATTTATTTTAAATTCGATGCCCGCACCCGATTTGAATATTTAATATTTAATTAATAAAATCAAAATAATTCATTTGTTATTTGTTTGTGACATATAGGCAA
>JAOXNN020000073.1:108625-124427 GCA_028571205.2 Hydropsyche betteni | reverse complement strand
GAACACATTGTTTTGTGCTGAAAAGCGCGCATATGTCATATGCGCGCCTTTCAACCCAAAACAATATGCTCCATTATAAATCGCCTGTGGGCGCCTGGCCTAACACAGTAAGGTTATAATTACATATTAGGTTAAAAACCTTATTGAACACCTAGGGCGCCAACGGGTTAAGTTAGGAAAAAAAATTCAGCTCAACCAGAAACCTAATAGTACCAATATCAAAACTCAACAAAAATAAACCAATCATTTCGAATTAACCCGATTCAAATTAATTCCAACCAAATCTATATCCACATCTAGACCGAGCTACACACAGCAAACTGTATTAGATTATTCCCGGGATAATTGCGCTGCATTACAAATTACACCCGGCGCACATACACACGAAAAGCGACACATTTCGGTGTAGGCACAACATTTAGAAACGTAACGCGATACGTTGAACGCGTTCCAAAGCAATTAGCGCCGAATCGCCGATATGCAGTTCTGCAGACGCGTATCCGATTGTCGAAAACGCATCGGACTAATGCGCCCGTCGCGGAAACGGACTATTCGTGTCCTCGAAAGCGAACGACGGACTTCGGAAGGGAGACGTGCGTGAAAAAAGCGCTGAAAAATCGGCGTTGATGACCGCTAATGGCGGTTTCGCCGAAGGAAACGTCGGAAGTGTGAGAAATTCGGAAGGTTCGGCGGGAAAAAGGGCGGTGGTCGAAGTGTGTTTCAGTGTTGGGAATGGATCGTTTGAATTCGTGAACGTTCTGTAAATGTTGGGTGTGGATTGATTAATATTGAATAGAAATTGGTGTTTGCACCGAATCCGCATATTATCCTTTATATAATGCAGAGGTTCGATTAATTTAAACGATGGTTCTGGTGTTAAATCGATTTGTAATTTTACTTACGATAAATTTGTCGTATGGAGCAATTTTTATCGAATAACTAATCGAGACATAACTTTGGACCAAAAAACCACTAATTACATAAAAACCTAACAAAATATATACAAATATAAAAATTTTTATTACTAAAGAAGTAAAATTAAATCATGTTTATAATAAAATAAATATTTTTTAAATTGACTATTTTAATCAATCAAACATGCATTGACAAGTTTATGGTCAACGGTTCACCAAAACATTGTACAGGTATG
The DNA here is from genome assembly GCA_028571205.2 of Hydropsyche betteni. Classification (NCBI taxonomy): domain Eukaryota; kingdom Metazoa; phylum Arthropoda; class Insecta; order Trichoptera; family Hydropsychidae; genus Hydropsyche; species Hydropsyche betteni. The sequence continues at coordinate 123,277 of JAOXNN020000073.1, read as the reverse complement.
TCATCAATAAATGAAATACTAAACAATTAAAGAAGATGGGATTCGACTTGAACTCTGCTATTCAATTTAATTGAATATTTTTCATATTGAATCTAACAATAACTATTATGTACTATCAAAAAAGTGAGACATTTTAAATCCCAATATGCTTCAAACACATAATACAGTTAATATAATACATATACGTATTCATAAAATCACTATACATAATCACGGATTTCTATGTGTTCTGATCGAATGACGCTCGCGACTTTTCATAGTATTGATATTCTAATATGGCCTTTATGCATATACAGTAAACGTCTATAATATGATGCTTATTACCTACTAACAAACTACTGGCTTTGCCTATATGTCACAAACAATTTTTCTATTTTGATTTTATTAACTTAATATTCAAATTGAGCACACATTTCGAGTTTCCACATTTTATCGTTTTCCGCATCTTAACAAATTCACAGCCGATGTTATTAACATCGGGCCTATTTACTAGTTATTTAATAAAAAAGAATTTTAATAATTATACATTGAAAATCATTTTTTCCATAAATCGGATATAACAAAGGTCAACATTTTAAAACAATATACAGAACGATTATAATCATTTATACACATCATAAACGATCCAAACACACGGAAATCGATCAAAGCTTGACGTACTATGGCGTGCAACAATAGTTCGTATGTTCGCCGTCGGCGTTAATTGCCCGAACCGGCGCTGGAGTTTGTGCAGGACCGGACCGCGGACAAGGGCCCGCCGGAAGGGCAGGAAGTGGAAACAATGGGCCAGGGGGTGTGCGGTCGCGGCGGGAAACCGTAAGTCAATGCGGGGGCACAATGGCGGCGCTCAAAGGGTTGACGCGCCAAATGACGCGTTGACAAACGAGCCCACTGTCTGTGTCCATTGTTGGAGGGATGTCGCGTGTGTATGTCGAGCTTGTTTCTCGATTTATGTCGTGTTCGGATTTGTGGTTAATCGTTTTAATACGGGGCGAATAAAGCTATGATATGGAAGTATTGAATATTAAATTTTGTCGTAATAATTGTATTGAAAATGTAACTTTGGGTCCATAAAACTGAAGTCATGAAAAGGTTTTAAGAGAAATCGGTTGCGACAATTTGAGCGACTCATGTTTGAGCATCAAACGACTTTATTGTCGCTCAAATCGCTGGTGCTGAAGATATCTAAATTATTTTAAAATATTGAAATTATCCATAGACGAAGGGTTCATTATTTTTCATATATCTAATACTGACTGCACTGTGAAAATATGATATTGTAGCGTGGCTACGGATTTTGTATAACTAGGATGACTTCATAGGGTAAAGTGTACCGTGCGACCGCATGTGAAAGCGACACACAGCGTACACGCTTGGGCGGTGATAGTATATAAATATGGCGTAACTCGCCTCACGATTCATTCTGGGTCCGACCGCCGTCCGAGCAACACGTGAAAGCGACATACAGGGTACACGCTGGGGCGGCAAACGTATATAAATATGGCGCAACCCGCTTCACGATTCATTCTGGGCCCAACCGCCGTCCGAGCAACACGTCTCTGCAATAAACGTCTTGAAGGACTTTGGCGTTTCTGTTCATCCCCGCTCAACAATGCTATTAGTTTTATGCTTTCTTGAAATTGCATTGTTTTGTTCGATTGAAAAATCCGCATTATTAATCTGCACATCTAATATTATTAATAAGTGATTGGAAATGTATCAAATTTATTTTTTAATAAATTCACTCGATACATAAAAAGAGTACACGATACTAAAAAATAGGACGGATTTGAAAGGCTTTAATTGAAAAAAATCGCGCTATTATCTTTGAATAGAAAACATTCAATCTTATCAAAGCAACATCAAGCACCGACGGATACGTACAGATGGAAAAGTTCCCTTTCAAGAGTACGACTGGAATTAATGAAACGGTCGCTACGGGAAGTAAAATAAAAAAAACCCCTACATACTTCCATCCCGTACGATGACTTTTCTGTTTGAGTGTGCAAAACTATCCGGTGATAAAAAAGAGACCCATTCACTTTGGCGAAAAGGGTACAAGCTCTTTCGTATCCTTTTCAAACGTCAAATTGACCCACTTTCCCCATGGAAAGAAGACGATATACGCTTTTCAGGCCATGCTTCATTTGGGGATTCCGCAACGATGATCCGTCCGAAATTTTTGTTTCGGATTACACAATTCAAATATGGCACGCGGTGAGGACACAAACCGCCGCTCACAATTCATTATCGAAACCTAAAGATGATCCCGAGGCTCAGACCGCAAACAGGCGTTTCCGAGCTGAAAATTTGGCGGCTAGAACCCGCAAAATACACATCTGAAAACATATTTCGCATTTCAAAATCGGCTGAGGGCGAGTAGACCGTTTACGCGGCACATAATATACACATCGGATCAATATTTGCTTTATGGCCTTTGCCGTTTTTGATACAGATTAAATCCGTCCGAATCCTCGGGATTATGCCGAGATTTACATTGTGCAAGTGTGTACTTTACAATATACGTGCACAATACGTACAAATTGAGAAACTTCCAGAAATATATCAAGGACTTCCAAAAATAAATTATAAGCCCGCGCGAAACTCAAATACTTGGTTTGATAAAGTTCTATTACATTCATCTGTGGTTCGATACATACGATAACGCATTGTTATCGAAATGATCCAGGCCACGAAATGAACAAGTATGTCTCGTCATCGAAGTCGTAATGACATCTATTGTAAAATTGCGAAAACCTGCTAAAATGATAGCATCCAATCTCATATAGAACATCGAAAAAAATCGCATTGATGAGACCAGAAGGTCGCAATGTGGTTAAAAGGAGTTTTGAGGGGCATATTTAAATTGTATATATGATGTGGAGTGGCTAGATATTAATGGGTATGGATTAGTTTGAATTACAAATAACATTACTGCAATGATTCAATGAAACAATTTTGTAAATATCTTCATCAACCTTATACGAAATGAGAAAAGAGTTTGAGAGCAGTCGTAATATATCCCTATGTATAATAGCGGATTTGTGTGTACGTTCGTTCATGTGTGTCTGTTCGATGACGCTCGCGACTTTTTCGCGAATATGGTATTTATATGCGCATACAGTTAACGTCTATAATATGATGCTTATTACCTACTGCCTCTGGCTTTGCCTATATGTTGTAATTGTGACAATAATAAATTAACTGGTTTTATTAATTAAATATTAAATATTCAAATCAAGTACGGGCATCGGGTAGCAGATGTAACTACTGGCTATGCCATTCCAATTTAGTTTGTATGCCCATTAAAATAACGGCTATAATCCGTATTTACATCATTCTCGAGCTCGAAAATCGTGACCTCCAAATTTAGTCTTTATGGTCATTATAATAACAGCTATAATCTTTGTAATTTTTATTTTATTACGTAATAGTATGGTTATAAATTCAAAGTCGATGTTATCAACATCGGGCCCATACATTATCCTCTATATATAACAAACGGGCATCGACTTTTCGCAACGGAACGGTTATAGAATATTTTTGCATAGATTTAATTTTTTTATATATAGTTACGTAATTTACAGCCGATGTTATTAACATCGTGCCTGTATACTAATATTTATATAAAACCGAAAGTTTGTCGTAGTCAATTTTTTGAAAATCAAACTGGATCGGCTATAGTATAATAATCCGGGGGGCCGAAAGGCCCACGAGCGAGCTCGCAGGGCGACCTAGCGTGTTCGAACTGACGTAGCCATTTCGAATACGCTAGTACTCTAATAATGTTGCTTCAATACCTGAACAAAAAGTTTCATGCGACCAACTGTCAAACTGCGAATGAGTATAGAAAATAAATAAATAAAACACAGACAGCAAAAAATAGCACAACTCGACCGAATACACTAAACCCTATCACGCACACTCCTACGATTTCAAGTCATTCGCGCTACTCAACATGAAAATTCGATTCACCGATTGTCTTCAAATCAAAAAAAAAACTTAACCCCCTACAACGTCCTTTCTTACAACACACTACACACCACATCGTCATAGTGGGGGCTCAATACAAAACACAACACAAAAATCGCACACGCCATTCGAACGCAGTGTACCCGTGCGCGCGCACCCGCCCCCCTTCGGCCGCCTTCGGAAACACACCGCCAGAAGAGCGCAGCCCGCCGCCGGGTGAGGAGCGCGTGTGTCCCGCGTCCGCACACACGTCCGTTTTCACGCACTCGCGCACGCACGCCCCCCCCAACATGTGGCTCGTGCTCGCGTTCTGCTCGCTGCTGGCGGCCACCGCGGCGGGCGCGGGCCCCTCGCACATCTCCGACAGTAAGTACAGCCCCCTCACCTGTCAACCCAACCCACCTGTCAAGGAGGCGGCGGCGCTTCGAGGTTATGTCAAGCTCGAGCGCGCCCCCCCCCCCCGCCCCGCGCGTCTCTCGCGCCCGAAGCTCGCTCCCGCGCTTTCACCTGGATTTTGAATTTTTTTTTGAAAGTGGCCGAGGCGGTTTTTGCGCAATGTCGCACACGTGCGCCGACGTTCGCGGCGATGGGTCGTTGTTTTATATTTTTCGGGTATCGTTAGGTCGGTGCGGAAGTTTTGTCGTTTTTTTTTTTATTTTTGATCGAATATTTTGAAACCGATCTGATGTGATGATAAAAAACGCATCGGTTTTTGCACGATCTTTCTCAATTTTGACGTCGTCAGTCTTCGAAGGTTTATCGATTGATGTGAAATCCCTAAATTTGAATTTTGAAAATTACAACCGAGTGATTCTCACTTCGATTACGTCAATATTGTATAATAAATCACAAATATTTTTGATTGCCGTTATTATTTAAAAATAGATATTTCGAAAATTTACTGTTCTCTGGATAGGCCAAAATTTAATAGATAATGAAAAAGTAGTATCCACCACATAATAGAATATTTTGAATACAGATGTTATTCATTAGTTCAAAGATCAAAAAAAATCCAATGAAACTTGTGCATTAACTTATTACATATGTGTTTTAATTCTCATTATTATTTGAAACGCTTTCTCAAAATTGATTTTTTTCATATGATTATTGTTATATTATTTACGTAATTTATTTATTTTAATTGGAATTGTTTCCGTTTTGAGGATACGTATTCATATTTTTTGCACTATCGAATCTAGTTTATTCACCTTGATACAAAACCGGTTAATTTCTATAGCAATTGTCAAGGGTGAGTACCACTTTTAAAATTTTATCGACATTAAACTCGCTTCCCGCTTGTGTGCATGTGATTTTTATCAATGTTATTCATTCGCATTATTTCATATGCCGTTAAAAAACATTAATAAGATAGATAACAGTAAAAATTTTATCGAATTTTTGTACTTATTCACTCGGTACGTTCTTATCTATGCGCCTGTCGAACGTTTATTGTTGCAAATGTATTTATGAATGTGGCGAATGTCGATATGTTTATGCTTTCTAATGCAAATTATTCAGCGATAAGTAAACGTCAATAACGTATATTGACAGTTTTTATTTTTAAAAACGCGCATTGAGCAAGTGTGCCAAGTTGGCTAAAGATTTTATCAACAATCTTTTGATTCAACGTTGTAATGTCGAAAGTGAAAACATGCATTCAATCGTCATATTGATACGAAATCGGATTCTTTCCGTGTTCTTTTTTTAAAAAATTTTCAACTATACGATAATTTTTCTAATAAAAATCTCGTTGAATCTGAACGTTTTTATATTTCGCTACGAGTTAGTTCATCGAACCAAAATATTATTATTAAAAGTTGGCAATAGCGAACTTATTAACTCGAAACTCATAAAGAAAGTAAATTATCTTTTTACACCTTAATTAATTTGAAACTTATTCCGTAAAAGTAAAATTTTCTTGAAAAATTATAAAAGGAAGCGCACTTTCTTTGACCCATTTAAAAAAATCCAACGATAATTTCGCCAAATTACCTATTACCGAAACGCGGCAAACAGACAATTCCCGATCACGTTTCGGTCAGCTACGTCACGTAGATACTCGGGACGTGTTCCAGAGATCTACGTCATGAATTATCAGCGTCATCCCTTACGTCACGGTCCTCGAGATGTGTACATAGCGTCCTGCAAAGCCTTCAAATGGGCGGATGTTTGTTCCTTTCGTTCAGTCCCAAGGTTGTTGAGTGGGATTTAATTCATTTTAATTACACCTCAGAGGTGTTGTGTTGTCTGTTGTTGTTGTTCTTGATGTTGTCGTTTATGTCGATGCAATTGATCTCACAATCATTGCCTTTTATGCTAATGATGTTACTCGGAAAATATTGCAAAATTGGTGACGCGTGTCGTATGATGTGAATAAAAATTGATTACGCATCTCGAATAAAAAAATCCGCTGACTTTTTTTGAGTTATGATTGTATGGTTGATTCGTTGAATTGATGAGTCGCGTATTCATTTTGAATTTGAATAAAATATATCGTTTGATATATATTCGTTCGTTGTCTAGTATCTTGTCTGTTGTGCTATATCTGTCTTTTCAGTGCATGAAAAAGTGGTTTCGATATGTTGGTTTGTGTGCCATGTTTTTAAATTTTCAATTAACTGTGATTTTTTCGAGCAATGTTTCTGTATATTTTAAAAACTTTACGGCTTTTTATGGACCTTTTGCTTTTTGAATTTCGCTTAATTCGATTTGATACGCTAGATCAGTCAAAAGACGTACTTGTTCATATTAATTATATACGCCTCATTAGATTTATTATCGAAAATTCCATAAAACATGCGTACGAACATCGTTTACATATGCATATTATATGTAGATTGTGTCTATTCATTTGAATATTATAAGGTCAATGCAAAAGATTTGTCGTATGTTTTATTTTTACTAAACATATTTCGGAACTCGATACTGCATTTTTTTAATCAATCGATTCCTATCTTCAATACGATCTATGATCAGTTTTCAAAGGAATTTAAATTTTCAATACCACAACTGAATGTTTTTAACTTTAATTGCATATCTATTGTATTTCAGAAGTGTTTTTTTGATTTTCGCAGTTGTGTTATTTATTTTATAAAATTTGTACAATTAAAAAAGTCATAAATGCACTTTAATATTAGATATTTTGATAAAAAAATATTTTTCTTAAAACTTAATAGATACTGAAAAAGAAATATACTAAAATAATTTGAATACAGATGTTATTTATTAATTTGAAAAAAATATTCGACCAAAGACAAAATACGATGAAACTCATGCATCGACCTAATTAAATCAAAATATGCAATCGACAACGATCACAACAGATCAATCATGCGCAAATGCCGACAATTGATCGCGCATTTTAATCATTACAAATGGAAATCTCGGAAAATACGACAAATCAAGCGAGAAGAATCGCGTCACGCGAACGGGAATCGAGTTCATCGTTCCGGACGACTCTTGTCGCGAAAATGGTTTGCCATTTCTGCAGCATCAGCATCAGCATCAGCCGCTGATGACGTAGTGGAAATTGCTTCGCAGAGATCCCGTCCAATGCGCACGTTTAATTTCGGTTGTCCCGTTTCGCGACGTCCCACACAACACGAACGGGAATCCGAATGTATTAGGGAACAGTCGCATAATTATGTGCAAACAAGCAAACATGATATTAATTAATTTTCCGGTTGAATATCGATCGTTGTTGTGGGAAATTTTCGTTTGTTCTGTTCGTATGGGAGTCCGATGAGAATAAGAATGGCCGTTTGGTATGAGAATTTTTATTTTTATTATAATTTTATTCTAGTAATATGGAATGTGTGGTATGGAGTTTTTTATTTGATTATAAAATTTGGGATATATTCATTACTATAATAAACTAATACTAAAATAATTTATAAAAACGATCATTTTCATCGTTTTAAATGGCCCGTTTTATCAGCAGGATAGCGTTTATGTGTACTTTTTCGCAGTTGAAAAAAGGAAATTCTTTCTCATGTTCGGGATGTCTGTTAGTAACGCGAACGAAGCTAATCTCGGTTCATTCAAGTTTTTTCGTTCAAAACGTTTTCTATCGGCGGGTTTTGTTTCGAGGGTAAACTGTTCCAGTTCGTCGGTAATCCTCCGTTCTAGCAGATAACGTAATCTCGAGAGCTCAATATATGCTGGAAATGGACCAGATAATATTAAGTTTCCACAATTCTCCATCGCCTATTTTGCGAAATCCCATTTTCAGGTAGCAATTTCCATTATCCCGAGTCCGAATTGTTGATGGAATATCTCACTTGTTGATAATCTTCATAAATTGTGATCGGTATTGTTTTTAGTGCAAAAGTTTCAAAAAATAAGCTCCAACTCTCTGTATTTAGATTACAAACAAAATTTCAGGTTTCGGAGACCATTTTTAAAATATTCCGTCGATTTTTTTTATTTATTATTCATGACGGGTTTAAATATTTCACAGGGACCGTTTCCAATTATGCAGCGTCTCGACTTTGCTATATTGAAATTATTAATTGATTGACGTGATGAATTAATCGTTTGATTGATTTATGCATAATATAGTAGTATATATATTTTGATAGCGTTTTACGATTTATCTGTTATCTATTTGTACAAAGATAAAATCATTACATCGACATTGAAAACGATTGGCAGATAATACTACGATGTGATTGATTTTGATAATTTGCCGATTGAGTTTGATTGACTATTTATTGTGATAAAGCTGCTTTTAATTCCCGCACAATTTCTTCAGAAAAGCAGAACTATAATATTATATAATGTAAATGCGGTGTCCGTAAAACGAAATTAGTTTTGTGACGGGGAAATTCGTTTGATCTTCGAAATTTCAAAGGGCTCTCGGGGAATTAGAATCGGAGAAATAAAGTTTTCCAAAATTCGTAGTTCGGACGAGTTCTGTATACATACCGTCTTATAGGGTTATAGACACTCCGAAGTCTGTAATAAAGTATTGTTTATTTAACTGAGTGAAAACGAATTAACTGGGATGAAATGGGAGAAATTTTAACCGCTTGAAAGTCAACAAGACCCTCGCTTAAGCGCCATGACAATTTGGCATGTCTATACACTATAAGTGCTATCGATTAACTAATTTTAATTATTTCGCAAATGGTATATATTTCAATGGTGTATTTGAATTAGTCATAAATAAAAAAAAATTGGGATTTAAATTGGGTTAGAAAAGATTGAATCACGTTTATTTTGAAATTTCATTGTTTTAGGTTGGGTTAGATTTGTTGAATTGGTTCAAATATACAAGGACTTATAATATAATATACTTAATCTGCGGTATATATTATATAATAAATAAAGATTTTCTTGTGATTGTGCTCGTAACAGTAGAGAAAGTATTGGTGACGTTAGTCGTCGTAACCAATTCAGGTAGATAGATGGTTTTCCTTCGTTTCCCAGTCGGCCAAAACATTTTTTCCAGATAATCGGATTAAGAGAATCTCATTTCTTTCTTTTTCGCCCGTTCCGTTGATCTTAAGAGATTACTGCGTAGTGCGTTCGTGGATTAAACTCGAAAAACTGTAATCTGTTTGTTCAAATTTATGAACTACAGTAAAGTTCTAATCGAACAATATCCATCTTTACTAATCAAATATTTGCCTCCAAAATAATTAATTCGTCAATGAATATTCAAGAGCGATCCCGTTATTAAAATGATTCATCTATCTACGCAACGAATTTATTTTCACATTTACGTATCCCATTTATTACGATCATACGTTGTGCTAAGATGTCGTCGCAAAAATAAAGCGTCCAAAGTGCGAATCGAAAATAAAATTCAAAATACACATTTTGTGCCAAACTAGTGCGAATACTATGCTAGTAAATAAACACGTATGCCAGAATGACAAACAAACAAATTTATCTGTGATTAAAGGGAATACCATTTCATACATTATATCTACAAGTATACATTTAAAATGATGCATTGTTTCGATATAATTGAGAAAATCGGCAGTGAATAATGGTAAGCGCCAAAATTATAAAATTGAGTTTTTTTTTATTTACTACAAAAATTAGTGCGTTTCTACAGAAATCCCCTATATATAATAGCGGATTTCTGTCTGCTCGTGTCAATGACATTCGCGACTTTTTCGCGAATATGGTCTTTATGCGTATGTACAGTTAACATCTATAATATCATGCTTATTACGCTCGTGACTTCGGTATTCTATTATGGTCTTTATGCGTATATAGTTAACGTCTATAATATGATGCTTATTACCTACTGCCTCGGGCTTTGCCTATATATCGTAATTGTAACAATAATAAATGAACTGTTTTTACTAATTAAATATTAAATATTCAAATTTATTTATTTTTTTATATGTAATAATTACGTAATAGTATAGTTATTACTTTTTTTGATGTCTGTATAACATTATTGAAAATATTTGGAATTACATATACTAGATTTCGTTAATGAATAATTAAATAATATAATCGTTCGTCTTATGCTTCTAGTGGAACGACATATAAAGCTAAAACAGATGCGTGCTTGACGTGTAAAATGATTTTTTTTAAATAAGTCTATCAATTCACAGCCGATGTCATTAACATCGGGCCTATATACTAGTATTTGTAATGAAACCGCTAATATTATATTGAAATTATATATGAGTACATGCTTTATAATGGTCAATGGTTTGTTTAATATAATAATAAAATTTTCATTATGATTTAACGAAAATAATTTTTTTATGTTCGAAATTTATATTGAAAAATGATTCGATTTGTAACTGTCTGATATTTGAGTGGTTAAAATAAAGTTACCGCAACCGCGCCAAGTTAACGATTAACTAAATCGTTGCGCATTCTTTAAAAACACAGTTAACAGTCTCGTTAGCAATGTCGCAAAATTTCTCATTCAATAAAAAAAATCAAATAATAATCTTACGAGTGAACGAAAATGTATGAACCATATTGAAAAATCGTATGTCGGACAAAACCTCACGCATATTGGAAGTCTAAAAAAGAAAAATTCCGAATATATTTTTTAGAGCGCACTCGTAAAGTTCCCTATTGGTATCCAAGCATCCTGGGGGCAGAATAAAATCCACGTTAAGATAGTATTTTGGCCGTTTTTTTCCAAGAACGCCCAGGCGGTGTGTCCGAAAAGGAAACGCCGTCATATTGACTTAGCAGTGAGATGGGACACCGCCCTTCGGCCAAACTTGATTGTTTGCCCGTGAAAAGCAAAAAGAGCGGAAAAACCCTCCGAGGGCAGGTGAACAGTTTTCAAAGGCGGGGATGAACTTTCAGCGTCGAACCTTCGTGCAGTTTGCAACGCGATATAGATAATTGAATTTCGTACCCTTCGCGCAGAAGAATCAGTATTTTTTATATGAAATTATCGAATTTCACTAAATTTGCTTTCAATGAATTTTTTTATGTTGCGTACAATTTTTTCCATTGTTGCGTTATTGTATGAAGATTTTAAGCGATAACGCATTGTTCATGCGTGCATACAATTCCCATTTTATCTCTTTTGTATTCGGAAATTTTTTTCAAACGAAATTCAAATTTTCCCTAAAAGCCACAGCATTATATATTATTCAACTTCGGATTATTCTCGCTTATTAATTTAATCTCGTCTTACAATATTAAACGACACGAGGCCCATTATAACCGAAGGGACCGCTCCGAAATAATGGCCGAATAGCTTGAATGCCCTTTGTTTTCGGCACGAGATGAAATCAATTTAATTCTCACCTTCCCCAGTTTTGAATACTGAAAAAAATCGACGACGTCCTTTGTCGGGGCCCGCATAAAAAATAATGGAGGCGTTAATTTTTCCGATGGTTCGAATTTTGTCAATATTTTCATTCGACGCTCGGACGAATTCAATTTTTTTCCCGGCACTCGTATACATTTATGAGACGGGGGAAACTTGAGTAACTCCAATGTAATGTAAATAAATCTGTCACGTTTCATAAACCTGTGTTAAATAAATATAATTGTGTTACGACGGCAAAAATAAAAGATAAACCAAACAAACCTATGTAAAGCGTAATTAAAGATGAGCAAATAACAGATGTTACGGTAATGTTGGTACACGCGTAATACATATTATAAATATTGAAATTTTATTATATTTAAAGAATGAAATTTGTAATTATTATGATAATACGATGTTTTATATTCATATTCATTGAATTGTTAGGTTTATAAAAGAATACGAAGTCAAAATAGAATCTATAGTAACTGAATGTAAATTAATGTGTTTACTGATCACTAAAGTTAAGTGATGTATGATGATCTATAAACAAATCTGATCGCTTAAATTAAAAATATTAAATAAAAAATTCAAATGATTATTTCATTGTTAATTAAGCACCCATCTTTAGGTATTTCAGTTTCAAAATAATTAAAAAATAATTTTACGATCACGTTAATCTTATACGTGAAAGTAAAATATTCATACATAAATATTTTTTCAACATTATACTACCACTTTCTTTCAACATGAAAAAAAAATGAAAACTAACGAAAATATCACATTTCCGCCGAGACCTCACAACGAGAAATTTCCACCACGCAAGAATACTTCGAATTCAACCAAACATCCCTTATATATTTTAATATTTCATGTGTAGGTGTAGGGTTGTATGGCAAAGAAGGGCGTGTAATTGAGGCGCGTCTTGCCGTCCCTTCGGGGCTAATGTGTCGAGCCCTTTGAATATTTTCTTACCGCGACTGAAACAACAATGTGAGCGCATAATATACAACCCTCTTATTATACGCAAACACTATATAAACCGGGATACAAAAACTGATTCGGGACCCATTTTTCCAGAGGGCCGTATCGGAGGTTTCGGACGGCACGAGAGGCCCTCGATCATTTTTAATGAAAAGCGTTTTCTTTTTTATTCTCTAGTGACGAGGAAAAAAACGTGCTCTCATTATTTTTTCGACTTGGCGTTATAGAGCAATTCAATTAAGAGGTGTCCTATCTGTGTTAAAGTGTTCGTATAAATTTATGCGAGTATCGTTAAATTTGTTTCATAGCCGAGGTATTTGTGTGCGAAGTTGGTTCTTATCGTAACAATGGAAACGTCGAGTGAAATTAGTTGTGACGTTTATATTGTGTTGGCTTTAATAAAAATCTGTGTAAGTCTTGTTTTTAGGATAAAAATATTATATTATATTTTCTACGGATATATTCAAAGTAATGTTCGTGGAAATATGATCTGTTCTTATGATTAATTTAAGCAAGTTTGTAAACAAAGTAAGTGAAAATATTTGTTTTAAAAATTTTCACTGCCGTATGAAGTGTTTATGGATGATAATTTTTAGTAAATATTATATTTGCGGTTTTCAGTGGAATTTGCCTTATTTTTAAACTGATTTCTAATTAAATTTACATCAATGAATAATCATTCTATAATATTCATATTATACAATACTTTAAATATTAAGAAGAAACTTGTATTAGTAACATTTGTACTAACAATTAAATTAAATATTTATTAATGCTTCTAAGTTACACTAAGGAACTATAAAAGCTTAATGTAAAAAAATCGATTAACACTAAATCATATTAGGCCAGGCACCCATTGCGATTTGTAATCGTGGCGATCGCCATGTGGGCGCACTTTAACCTAAAACAATGCGTTCCGTTTTTGCGACTAAACGATCGCCGTACGATAAAATCGCAAGTAGGCGCCTGGCCTTACTGACATAAAAAAATACCATGTAACTTTTTATGTCATTTAATACAAAATTCTTTTAAAATTAAAAAAATATTTCTACCCCCACAGTTTCATATTAAAGATTTTCACTGTACTAACTGGTTATTATATTATTCTTATATTGTATTTGTTCAGAAAAAAAAATAGTTTCACAACAATACATATGGAATACGACCATTTTATTAAGTTTATCGATACTTAAGAAGCGAAAACGACACAAAACTATACGACACGACACAAAAAGACAACAGACGCAAGACGAAAAAAAAAAAAAGGAAAAATTAAACGCAAAGCGATTCCGAGCGGAGATTTCTTTGTTTCATATTGTTTGTCCCGAACGTTAAAGTTGTCGGCCGTCGAGAACAAAACACGACGCCGACGCAAACTTTCAGCAACGTTCAAAGTTTCACAATTTTCACGCCATCTTTCACGGGTGGCCCGCTCCTCTGACCACACGTGTCGCGGCCACTACCCCTCTGGCGTGTGTGTGTGCAAAATTTCCTCAGGAGCCTCGGAAAAACTTCCGCCGCCTAAGGAAAATTCTGCGCCGATAATTCGGAAAGCCGGCGGAATATAAATTTTTTGCGCGGGAGCCTCTTTTTTGTCCGGCGGTGGAGTTTTGTGCAGTGTTGCCGCGTGTGTATGTAACCGTGATTTAATCCGGGACAAGTTTTCGCAAACAAATTCGAAGCCTTATTAACCTTTTCTAGTCGTTGGGCGTTTTGGACTCACCACGGCTCTGGCTTGGTATAGCTCGTAAGGCGCGCTGGACGCACCAATAAACATTACGAAATATTGTTAGTTTATCTGCAAATATTTTACATTACATTGAGTGAATATTGTAGATAAAATCCTCAAGATTGATACTGGATCACTAAAAGACCCATTTTATCTGAGTTAATCTAAAAATTAGTAATTTAGCGCGATAAGGTATACTTTTTCTCGGAACCAATATTTA
>JAOXNN020000073.1:77094-99184 GCA_028571205.2 Hydropsyche betteni | reverse complement strand
GAGAACGGCTATAACGCGAGCTCCGAATTTAGTCTTTATGGTCATTATATTATAATAACGGCAATAATCTTATCCTACATAATCTTATATTTTGGAGACATTTCGCAAGGCACGGTTATAAAATATGTTTGCATATATTCAATTTTTGTTTCATCACATCACGCAACGGCTCGGTTATAAAATAATTTTGCATAAATACATTCAATTTTTATTTTATTACGTACTAGTACGGTAATCAATTCACAGCCGACGCTATTAAAATCGGGCCTATATACTAATTAAAAATAAATCCAAATAACATCCACCAATTCAATTTAATACATCGAAACTTCCCCAAAAGGGGTCGCACATCAAACCGAATCGCGACGACTGCACAATGCGCCCTTTGAACCCGGCGCCTCAAAGGTTTATTAACGCACCGCCCTCGCCCCACCATTAAATCGCTTTTACCGCTAATTTTATTTCACTCCTCCGCTTTTTTTTTTAATTTCGGCCGCGACAGGGGCGGGTGGATGATCCACCGGTGCAGACACGCAGCACCGGGGGCTCGGGGGGCGCTATCGATCTGGGGTGCGTGTGCAGGCGCCGGCGCCCCCCCCCGCATGCACTGGGTGCCGGGGCCCCCGTGGGCCCCCTTTTGGCCCCACGCCCCTTCGCACACGAAACTGCCATTTGCACCGCGACGCATATTTCCCGGTGCAGACAGGTGCGGTGCACTGTCTGGATGCGGCTGTCCCCTCGTTTCGGGGCGATTGTGCCGGTGCTACACTAATGGTGCTACACTAGTGTTGGGATCGATTTTGTATTGATTGGTTGAGATTTACGATTTTGGGTCGTTGTTGGGGATCCCAAATATTCGTAAAATCAATTATCCGGATATCGAATATCCGAATATATATAATTTATTAGATATCTGTTTGCTATTTACAAAAAATAAAAAGTGATGTTTTACAAAAAATAAAATATTATTATAAATAGTATATAGGTCCGATGTTAATAATATCGGCTGTGAATTACGTAATTATATATTAAAAAAAAATTATGCAAAAATATTTTATAACCATCCCGTTGCGAAAAGTCGATGTCCGTTTGTTATATATAGAGGATAATGTATAGGTTTGTTGTTGATAATATCGAATGTAAATTTATAACCATACTATTACGTAATAAAATAAAAATTACAAAGATTATAGCCGTTATTATAATGGTCATTAAGACTGAATTTGGAGGTCGCGTTGTGAATAGTGATTATAGCCGTTATTTTAATGGGCATACAGGCTTAATTGGAATGGCAAAGCCAGTAGTAACATCTGCTACCCGATGCCCGTATTTGATTTGAATATTTAAGATTTAATTAATAAAACCAGTTCATTCATTATTGTCACAATTACGACAAAGCCAGAGGCAGTAGGTAATAAGCATCATATTATAGACGTTAACTGTATATACGTATAAAAACAATATTCGCGAAAAATTCGCGAGTGTCATTGAACGAACACACGAACACACGTACAGAAATCCGCTATTATATATAAGGGATATTTTTTTTGTTTTGACTTGCTTTTGGTCGTTTTTTGATCTCTTCGCTTGCATCTCCATTGTTATCTAATTCGTCACGTATCCTAAACAAAAATATCAAAAAGTTCTGAAAGTCCAGGTATCATCATCATAACTATAAAGACGATTTTATTGCCAAGGAATTTTCTAAATTATGTAATTAGTAAAAACACGAATAATATCCGATTAATTTTATAAATATTCGAACTTACGAATATATAAAAAGGGGCGAATATATCCGAATATCGGATATTCGATTGGGACTCCTAGTCGTTGTGTTGTGTATGGTGTTGATATTGGCGATTTTAGTGACAAAATGGTCGATATCAAGTTACTTGTACCGAAACCACTCGTGTACAGTTTCACTGCATGATAAAGTTATTTGCAATATTATGGAGTCGTGAATTTTTTTCGATAAATTGCAAGATGAATGTTTCATGAGATGTTGAATACTCGCAAAATATTGCCCTGTTGTGAAATGCTTTTTATTAAAATTAAAGTCTAATCTAAAAAATCCTATTAAAACAATGATTTATTAAAATAATAATTGTACAAAAAAAAAATGTTTGTGAATACCAAAAACCAATAATAAACGTAAACTTCTCGGTTGTAAACGTAAACTTCATTTGTTGTTTTCACAAAATTTAAATTTATTCGTTAATTTTCAAAATATTTTTGAATTGCAAATTCAATTGATGTTTTTTGACGTTTACGTTCATTTGTTGTTTTTTTTGAATATTAAATTCATTTGTCGACTTTTGACATTTTCATTCATTTGTTGTTTTCAGAAAATTCAAATTTATTCGTCGGTTTTTGTATTTTCAATACCGTTTTTAAGTAATTTGTTGATTTTTTTCTGTTTACGTTTATGTATTGTGTTTTTTTCTACATTTTTTTCTATTTGTTGTTCTTTCATGCGAACATTTATAAATTTACTTTTTTATTTAACAATATATAGATTTAAATAAGTAAGCAGTTTAATAAATAAAATATGTATATTTGTTATAACCAAAAATAAATCATATCTCTAACAATAAATCCAATCAGATTTTGAATCAAAATACAACACAATGAAATTTCCATATTTTTCTTAATAAATTTTATAAAAATATCCCAAAACGGTACAGAACAATGCAAAACGGTGCAAAAACACCACCACCTATCAGACCTACCACCTCCCCATAAAACCCACCCTTGGTTCCACCCGTTTTACCAAGACCACCCACTTGATTCCGCCCACTTTGGGAAGCCCGGTGTGCCGTTCAGTATCGGACACGACTAAGCGTGGCTTAATTAAGGGTGCATTGCCTACAGGGGGTGGTCTTTTGTAATGAATTTCGATTTGTCGTTTTGTTATTCTACTGATATTTTCTGTTCCATTGTTGACGTCCGTTTCGGTGGGCGTTCTGAGCTTCGAGCGATGGATGGTTTCGGTGGGCGGAAGTTCATGGGGGTAATTTAATTTAATGAATTTTCATAATTGAACTTCTTATCAATGGAATGTTTGTCGTGAAGATTTTTATGTTTGATAAGTTTTTATTATTTGTTTTGGAAGCGGTGAAAGTCAGAAGTTGAAAAAAATAGTTTTAGAATTATAGTTGTGAATTGATTTTGTCTTTTTATTTATTTCATATCTTTAATTAAATGGTTCAATAAATATTATTTTCGTAAACTTTATGATACGTTCGAAAATTATTTTATAAAAAATATACATATCCAAACTATTGAATAGCAAAATAACAATATTAGCAATCAACCACATTTTTTGTTAAATTACTCCTGAAGAAATGAAACACCGGTGCACAAGACTATCGAATAATAAGTCTATTCAAAAGATATATTGTTATATTGTATTGGACATATGTAGATGGCGTTGCATATAAATGATCATCATCATCATCATTAGCAGCCTATAGTTATCCACTGCAGGACAAGGCCTTGCCAAACAAATGCGGCAGTCTAGGCTATACCTTACCGCGCTAGCCCAAGTCGTATTTCGGTAAGGGGCATATAAATGATATTTGCGATTAACCTATTTTAACATTTTTCAATTAAACGGAATTCAATATTTTAAATACTTTGAAACAAAAAATGGGCTTATTTTCAAAATGAACATCACGTATTATGACATAATCAAATAAATACATATATCAAACGTTCAATTTGTTACGAAATAATATAAAATAAATGCGAGCGTAAACAAAAAAAACGGCAAGTTACGATTTTACTGCTTTATCGACCACATTTCACTTTGATATACGACATCCCCCATTCATACGCTTCCATATTTATTTTATTGAAATATTCAATATCGTTTCACTGCCATAAAAAAACGCACCATCCATAGCGTCACAACAGTTCACCGCGTTCCCGATTCGCAAAAATCTCACCCATCCCGAAAGCCATCATCGCCCACATCAGCATTTCGGGCTTTTTCCAATCAACCTACACATGTACCGCAGTCCATTTAACAACGAGCCGAATCACGGCCATATCAATCCATGATTAGGCTTATCGTAAGGTCGGGGAAGGCTTCGACGGAATATGGCGGCCGTATGGGGAAAAGGCGATGGCTGGCAATAAGGAGCTGTCAGCGGCAGGCCTTCGTCGATCGTCGGGCGAAAGGCAAAAAATAATTACGTCTAGGGAAGATGTCGGCTTGATTGATGACTGCAATCTTCCATGTGTGAAACGGTGTCGATGCGCGTCCGTTTTATTTATTGTTTGTAATTATTCGGGACGTGCGTAATTCGGGGCGGATTATCTATTTGGGTCGTCTTTATTGCGGTTTTATTTAAGGGAAATAAAGATATTGTTTATCTATGTATAACTAGCGGTAGTACCCGGGACTTGAATTTTGAATCAAATTATTTTTTTAATTTTGTCAAATTACTCCTGATGTTCGAGGATTAGTGATCTAATTCTTGATTGAAGAAACTAAACCCCGGTGTACACGACTATCGAAGTCTATTCAAAAAGGAATTATATTGTTACATAACATTACATTGGACATATGTAGATGGCGTTATACATGTATATGGATGGATTTGCGATTAACCTATTTTAACAAATTTAAATTCATTGAAACTAAAGTATAAAGCAGGCCGCGTATTGTCACAATCATACATGGCGCGCCGGCCGCTCTTTATTTATGGGAGGAACATTTTTTTGCGGACTGTCCCGTTTTGGGTTCTGAGAAATATGATCACCCCATTTTGATGATACGAAAACTTTTTTGACAATTTTTTTTTTTTTTATATGGGTGAGGAGCATTTTTTTGCGGACCACCCCGTTTTGGGTTTTGGGAAATATGGTCACCCCATTTTGATGATACAACCACGTTTTCGAAAAAAAAAAAATTATACATATACATGCCAATTTTCATGGCGTTCGGTCGAATGGTGTTGGAGTGAAACGGCAACAAACAAACAAACATCCATTTTTATATATTTTCACCTATCTTTGTATAATAAATGCTTCATAAGTATTTTGGAATTTATTTTTCGATTAATTAAAGAAGCTGAAAATATAAACATAATAATAATATTATTTTTATATAAAATTACTTATAATTCATACGTTATATTGTGTTATTATAAAACTCATTCACGTCAAATAAAGCAGATGATTTGTACTACGAAATTAACAATGAAAAGATTCGTTTACCACGAGCGAGATTGAAAATATAAATGAGAAATTTAATCGGACCATTGTGTGAACGTATTGATGTGGTATGTTTTTGCAACGGATTTAGATAATGATCGTGTTTCATCATATCAAACGAAAAAACATTTATAGATCGAAATCTGATACAATTAACTGTTGGAAACCTTTGTTACGGTTAGTTATTTTTAATTTCTTTTGATCAAAGCAGATTAAATGAAGATTGAACGACATCAACTAGAATGAAACCATCCAACAATTATATTCAATTGAATCGAATCAAAAATATCAACAGAACAATTTATTTTCAACATCGGAAACATAGTCGAAATCAAACAAATCCAGCGACGATTTCGAAGCAACATTTCATTTTCGACCGAACCGCACAACGTTTCACCGCCCTTCGTCGGACTAAACCGAAATTTTTAATATCGCCAAAACGTCCCGGCTTCCGAAACACGACTTTATCACGCCGAAACGCCTCATTCAAATAATAAAACACGAAAATTTTCATACGTCGCAGAATGCGGAGAGCGCTCCGCGTAATCGTCGGCCCCGCTTTTACGGCGGCGGCCGTCAAGCAACAGGTGCGACACGCCAATTTCGCCCGCCGACATAAAAACACTTAATGAAACAATGCCAAACCGCCGTTTTGCGACGGCGATGACGAAGGACGCGACCTTGGATGTGGAAATTTCAAAAAAGGACGATGGCCGAGGCGGAAAAGCGGCCGGCGGCTTGTCGCGTTCGTTGCGCGGAGGCGGGTTTTATAATTTTGGTTAGATCGTGTATTGGAAATTTGATAGGGTTTTGTATTTTTTTAATATCGTATATTGTTTATGTTATGTAATATCAAGGTTTTTTTTGAAGTGTTTGAATAGTTGAAAGTTTTTTCTATAGTTATTGCATCAATGCGCAGTAAACCCTTTATAATTTCAAGATTGATTTCACGTTATAAGGGGTTAAGGTTTTTCAATTTATTTTTATGAGTAAACTGCTTGCTTCAAATTTATTTAAAAAAAATTTGAAATTGAATGCATTTGAACGATATAGGGGGGGACGTTGTAGGAGAGTTTATTGTATTCATTGCATAGCTTGTCATTTAACTTTAATTTAAAATTAGTGTTTATACTTATAATAAATCTAAAATAAATCCCCTATATATATTCGGATTTCTGTGTATACGTTCGTTCGAATGACACTCGCAACTTTAGATATTCTTTATGCGTATACGTTTAACGTCTATAATCTGATGCTTATTACCTACTAACTGCTGACTGCCTATAAGACGTCTGGTGATAATAACAAATGAACTATTTTGATTTTATTAATTAAATATTAAATATTCAAATCGGGTGCGGGCATCGACATTAAAATAAACACGTACGCATTTCGATGTTATTGAAATATTAGTAATATAATAATACAATAAATGAACCACAAAATTCTTAAATGAAAAAAAATGCATAGAATATTTCCCTTATACCGCATAATGAACTCGACACTTTTTTAACAGTCGATTAGCATCCGCTAATAAAGAGAGACAACCGAAAGTAAACATGCGTCGGAAAAACGAAACAAGCAAAAAGGAAAAAAATAGAGAAAAGCTTGCACCCGGAAAGACTTTTTTCCCCCGTGCGGAATCAATATACACTTGGCGAGAGTCTGCGAGGGGCCCACCCCCATCGCCCGCCACCCCCTAAGTCCTCCCTCGCCCAAGGGGGTGGCAGTGGGTGGTGGGTGGCTGAAAACTCAGTCAGTGTCTGCGAGTCGGTCGTGCTGGGCACACGTGTGCTCCACCATGAGACCTCGGCCACGTGACGAGTCCGCAACAACGGTTTGTTGTAGAGCAGAGGTGCCCCACTGACAAAACACGGACATGACACACATACCGCCTACGTACTTCAACCATAACTATAGGCTGATCTTCATCCCGCTCATTCTGGCTTTGGCTGTCACCATATGCATCCTGCTGTCTGTCAAACATCCTATTTATTACCCGTCGCCCACTCATAGGGAGATACTGAACAGGATCAGAACCAAAGGGTTCGTCAACTCGGAGCAAGTCCAGAATAACACTGCTCCCAAGCGGCACAGGGATAAAGAAGTTGTTTACAATATATTGTCGAACGCTTCTAGGACTTTGATAGCGATGGAAATCAGAGCGCGGAGGTTGGAGGACAACATCAAGCGGGTCAGAGAACGTACCAGGACGCTGCTGTGGAAAAATAAAGATAAGGCCCTGTGGAAGATACTTTTCAAGAACATAAGCAGGAACGTGGCAATAAGGCACGAGTTTCACGAGCACTCGAGCCTCAGGAGGATAATGGACGACAAGAAGCATAGGCACCAAGACGAAAAGCACGATTACGAGTACAAGTCGAGGGCCAACGACGAGTTTTTCGGCAATGAGGACTATGAAAATTTGACTATGTAAGGTGTGAAGTTCGCGACGCTTTTTATGAATGTGTGCCAAAACTTTGCCGCGTTTGACGTTGTTTTTTCTTTCGAATTAAAAAAAATGACCGCTTTGAAATACGTATAGCTAATATGTACAAATATAAATGTGGTATATATATTTATAAGGATTGTGATTAATTCCCGGTTTAATTTTCGAGTTTGAAGCGGATTAGATGGGCGCCGATGCAACATGTAAGTTCACTTATTTCATACTCCTTGCTAGTTTATTTTGATTCGATTTGAGACGAATGCGTTTCCGTTTCGACTTTTCACATGAAAAGTTTGTAAGAGGATTAGTTGCAAAGCTTGTGAGTGGGTTTAAAAAGTTCGAGTCTACATAAAAAAATAAAATGTATATATTCACGAAAAATATATATTATATGATTCGATTCGAATTGATTGAACTGTATTTTTTTAAAAAAGAAATAAGTATACAAAAATATACGCACGAATGATTTCAGATGTAATGTTTTGATTTCAATTTCGTCGAAATAATTGAATTCAATACACACTCAGCTCATAGACGAAGAAAGTCGATCGCGCTTCACTTAACAACATTCAAAACTTGATTAAATATTTTATTGTTGCAGATGGGTTCGATACGATTGCTCAAAACGGTACGTATACACCCCAACTACCATCTAATTGAATTTTACACAGTGACATTACGGATTCCGAGCGTTGCTCAACATTTGATTCCGTCATTTATATTAGCCGGCGACAAATCGAATTAGTTTCGCCCAGACCTGTTCCGAATCCCGGATTTCACCCAGAGAATTTTTCATAAGGCTGCAACGATGAACCTTACGTACAAAGTAATATATAATGGGCGGAGTTGGTGAAAAATTGCAGATCGCGATTTCGCTCACGTATCGGCTCTATTTCGCAGAAGGGCGCGAAATTAGACGGCGCGTCCGGAAATATGAGAATTGAATGAAATAGGATGAAGAATTTCCGTTTTATTTATTTTTTTTTGTATATATTGTATAGTCGGATCTGCGATTTGTCCGGGATTCTCGGCGCCGCTCTGGAAATATTACGTCGACGTCGAAGCATGAATGACAATGAAGAGCCTCTCGAGATTCTGGAATCTAAAATCGATACGGCGTCCGAAATCCTGAAAGACGTCCGTAATGCTACAAATTTGTGCTGACCGTTCTATATTTGAATGTAAAATATGAAACGTTTCGCTGCGGAGAAATTTGATAGTTTTTTCGGTCGTTTGTGGAAATATGTGCATGTTAGATATCATGTCGGATCGAGCGTGAGGAAGTATGTCGTAGAAAAATATTATATAGTATTTGGAATTTCTGCTTTTTGTGTCTGTTCATTGTATGGGTTTCGTTTCAATCAAATAATTGATATTTCACGAGAAACAATTACGTAAAATGAAATAGACCAAATCGAGTTCTGATGAAATTTGGTATTTTGTTTCATTTGTATTTTATATTTCAGAGAATTAATGTTCCAAAGTACAGAATGCTTTCGTTTGAATTTGAAAAAAATGTTCATTCGAAGTTCATTCATCAAAATCACGAGAGTTTTATTCAACGGTTTCAACATTGAATTTCTATATATAAACTGTAAATAAATTTTTCATGCGAATATCAAATTTTTTTATGTGGTTTGCAGGTTACATATAATATAATATAATATTAATAACTCAATAACAGATTTTTCTAGAATCCATATTGTTATGGGTATGAAAGATACCTATATAAATCTAAAAATAGTAATGGTTCCAATCATTACTAATGAACAAACATAAAAAGAAAATAATAATATTTTCTTTTTATGTTTGTAACATGAAGAAAATAATTTTGTGATTTTAATAAGAATACATATTTTTTAAATGTTCATGGTGCTACTTGTTTGCCTTTTTCATATAATTCATAAACAAATAAAGTCAAAAAATTATAATATTCGTAATATTTCTGCTCCCACATTTTGACGATTGAATTTTTTCCAAATTCTTTTTTCAATCGATTTTTATTTACGACATCAAAGGAAAAACCATAGTTCTGCTTATTACATGCACCTTACTTCATACAAGCTTTCTGAGTCAGTTTAGTTGGGTACCAGCAAGCGAAACTACGGTGCCACATTTACATTTTTTTTAAATTTTATTTGTGTATACACACACTAACACAACTACACCCACCATGACATAACAGGTTTTACCCCAAGTGCCATAGCGGCCAAATCATTAAATCATCTCATCAACAGGACAAAATGGCATTAAGAGGTGTAACCCCTAAGTAACCATATTAGACTAGAAACCATATCAGTTACGATACCATACTAGTTACTAGGAACTTTTAGTTTAACTTTTATCAAAGCTGTAACTGAGCGGCATACGGAACATCGTAAATACAATTGTTATTGAATTTACTACATTCGAAATTATCAACATCGACAAAATTCCCATTCAAACTCAACAAAAATTCAACACACCGAACCTCCAACGCAGCCTACATTTAACTCCGCCAACTTATGCGCGGCCACGCTCCATCCGCACCCGCTCGCGCTTTTTCCATAATTTATTCGAATCAGCGATCTCTCCCACTGATGACACACATTGTCAAACCCGAGGGGGTAGTTTAGCTTCGACACCAACTCATCCCCGACCACACCAACGGGGTGCCGTCGAGCTTGAGGAACAAAGCAAATAATTGTCGTCGTTCGAGCCGCGTCGCCTGCGCTCCTCCTATTGACACAACCAATTTTCATTCGAGTCCAGACACTGGAACTCCTTGATTGGACCAAACGAATTTAATTACGGTCAAAGCACATTGCCTCGTCCCTTCGAGGGTGTTTGTTTGTTTCGGCGGTGTGCGCGGATTCGTTTCGAGGGCCTTGTTTAATTCATGGGGCACCGCGTGTAGGCTTAGCGTTAATTATTATTGTCGTCTGGAGTATCAGCTATAGCTTTAGTCTGGGATCTATGGGTTGATGGTGGGGCGTTCTGGGTTAACATTAGGCGTCTTTAATTTTGTAGTGTTTGTCGTGCGCGGATGCGGTTTTGACGTGAGCGAAATTCGTGAATGTTTCAATGTTCGGCTGGGGGATTTGATGTATTTTTCATCCTTTTGGAATTTATATATGCTTCAGTTTGGGTGGATCATTGGATAATTGAAAATTATCATCATGCAATGTCCATTATATAAAATTCCAATACGCGAATATATTAATTTAATAATTGAGCCACTTATCACTTGGCCAATCGGAAAGCGCTGAACGTATTATACAAAACACTTTCAATAATTAATAAATTTTCGATTTATTTATGGGAGCATTTTGAATTTACGAACTAAGTAACGAAATGAGACTCGAAACACGCTCCACCACCGAATAAATAAACGTTCCCAAATTAGAAAATGTTCGCAACCGAAGAGAATTACAATCGGAATAGAGATAGAGAGAATATCGCATGCACTCGAGAAGCGCAATTCGAGCTGTAGTTTAAGCAGACTTTTCCGGTGAATCGGGACTAAAAGGGGTTCACTAATGGACTTCAACCCACACATCCCAGTAACACGTAGGTGCACCCACACACGCGAAACCTGGATACCTTAAAGCCCGCCCAGAAACGAAACAGCCGACCTAAATCATAATAAACGCTCGTTTCCGCCATCCGAGCCGGGTTTACTTTTCATCTGTGTCATTTCACGGTTGATTCGTTTGTTATTACCCGCGGTTATTTTTTTGCTCCTCGAGACCGTTCCATTTGGTTATGCGGTTACGCCACCCGATTTGAATTCGACTTACGTTCGGGACCCATTCCCCTTGGTTGCCGGGTTGCGTAGTCGCTCCCCGTTTGTTTTCTGATTAAACATTCAGCGACATGTCTCGTCGAGACACAAACAGAATAACACTCGAGACTTGACAGGCTAGAGGCGAAATCGCGGTGTTCCCGAACCCCCGTTTCTCTGGGTCGTTTCGTAGGTGGAGGGATCGCGACGGTTCGTTGATCTTTAGTGTTTGGAATACTGAAACTTTTATGGGTTTTCCGTTATAGTCTGCAGCGGACATTGTCCGAGTTCACAATTGTTTATTTAAAAAATAAAATAATTAAAATTTCCATCGTATATACATCGGTTTATAATCAAAGACGTCTCAATTCAAAAGTTTCGCACTCGAAAGATTTTCAGAAATAATATACTTATCAAACTCGACTTGGAAATTCTTGAATTCATTATTCAAAAGAATGCGAATCGATTCAACAAAAATATTGCGTAACTAAAACAATCGGAAAATTTCCTACTTATGATTAATTCGCGCTGAGCCCTCGTAACTTTTTCGACAACATCCGACAATAGTCGATTCTTCAGAATTTCGCTCACATAAATTAAACTCAGCCCGACCAGGGAATGTAAACCCGAATATGGATTGGCAGCTATGCGAGGAAAATATTCAGTAAAAATGCAATAAATCAAAAAGCGGCCCCGGAATGTCGGCGCACGCGAGCCGACCTGCGTAAGTGAATAAGTGAATGGCGGCCCTTTTGTCGAAGATGAATTCCCCGACAATGGCCACGGCCGATAAGATTCATGAAACACGTCTGAATATTTCCCCGTTCATGCGTTGAATAATCGAAAAAGTTGAATGCGGCGGCGGCAACGCGCCGACGAACCAACACCGCCGGTTAAATTACTTCGCGTTGAGTTCTCGCGTTGAATGGTGGTGCGCGAGAGCCTTCGATTTATTTCGCAGCCGTGAAATCAATCCTGAAAATCGCGCTGAAAATAATATATATCGTGTGCGCCTGTATGAGGGATGCAGCCCCGAAAACCGCCGAGGTCGCACGTCGCAGAAATTCGATGTTGGTTCTGCAAAGATCGGCGAAGTCGTAGCTTTTGGCATGTTTAAATAGTAAATTCTGGAAAAGTCGAATCTGGAGCTTTCACTTAAATGTTCTAGGTTTTGAAAATATATATTTTTAATATAGTTTCGCGGATTAATTCAATTGGAGAATGCGAGCTTCGAATCTGCTGCTCTCATGCGCGACGCCATAACGGGAGTCGCTCGTGCGCTGAATGATTTATTTATTTCTTCCGAAAGGGAAAACCAAAAAGGAAAAAATGAGCTTTCGCGCGAATCGTGGATTTTCATCCGTTCCGCCATTTTTTTCTACCGTCGGCAGGAATCGTATTCGCCGATAATTAATTTCGTTAATCCCAAAGTCCCGCCGGTTCGCCTCGATTTTAATTACCTCGCTAATGAAATAATCCAATTTACTCGAGCGGCGCGTACAATTACCAACAAGGAGAAGATTCCTTCAGCTCGCGATTTTTCCACCGAAAGACGGTGAAGTAAAAATAACAATAAGCGGTTCAAAAAACGCATCCCTGCGGGCCACGCAGCGTTTTTCCATTCCGAAGCAAAATTAAACAAAGGCGAAGACGGCTGCGGTACTTAGACGACTGAACGGACCCGCTGAAAAATTGCTCAGTTCTGAAAAAAAGAGATGATTTATTCGTATAACTGGGACACCCTAGGGACACAGTCGTAATGAAGGCGACCACGGTCTAAGATGATTTTCTTGAATTTTCGCTCATTTTCGTCGATTCGACTCGCCGTAGACGTGTTCGCGGTTCACTGAACATTTACAACGTTATTAACTTTTATGTAATGCGGGAATCGATTCGGATCATTACGTATATTATATCGAGGAAATTTTATTATTTTATAATAATGACTTCACTTTTGATAACATAATATCTTTGAGTAAACTTGGTGAAAAAATGTTTAATAAAAGGATTCTTTGAAGTGTCGAGTTCGCTGTTTGTACGTAGACTGAGTCTCGTGCAATCATTGCAAGATTTCATTCTTATCTTCCGACAATGCTCTCAGGTATATAAAGGGATTTTTTTCAACGAAGAATGTATAATACATTATAAAGAGTTTTTTGAACGGCGTTTTCGTAGAGCACCCGCCTGCGTTCCGAATACACCCGAGAAATGAATACAATTTTCTCAAGGGATGTGAAAAGTCGAAGAAAGCTCGAAGAAGATCGTTGAGATGCGCACAAAAATTGCACTGTACAATATTTACGAACTTAGCAGCTTAACTTTTTTGAAATTGAAATGTTCTAAAAGAATTTGAAAGAAGAAATGTCACGAGCGTTAGAAGTTACGACTTTGCAGTTAAATATTATTTCCGTCAGATTTAGGATGGTCTCGAGTGTCCGCGATTCGGCGTAAATGATCCGAAAAGATCTTTCTGGATATATTCGGGTTAGAGGACGAACTAAAGTTTTCCCTTTCGGCAAATATTCATTTTTGCAGATGCCGGTAGCGTAAGGTGCGCGAACGGAAAGTTTCGTCTGGTGCGAAAATGCTAATGTAGATGCTATGTATAACCATCCATTTCCTGGAACGGAGGATTATTTAAGGTTCTGAATTTTTTATTATATTTTTATCGAGAGCTTTTTCTCTTCCTATAAATATAACTTTTTTTTAACTTTATTCATATCTTTTGAGTTGTAGGGCGAATTTCCATTGATTGTTGTTAAAATGCTATGTTCGATTCAAATGTCAAAAGTTTCTTAGTAACACCGTCAAAAGTCATTTAATAACACTGTAAACTATCATTTATCACAACTTAATACATTTGCGGATTCTCGAGACATTTTCCCTTCATTGTCACCGCTTTCAAGTGTCATCGAGGCATTATCCTTTCTCAGCATTATTCACTAGCGCAAAACTGAAACCGCAACGACAACACCACAATCAACCGTCAAAATATCACGTCGATTGTGCTGAAAACGCCAAAACAGATTCATAAATTATTCCTCTCATATTTATTCATGCGTTTCGCATTAATTCGCATCTGTTCGGCCGCGCAACAAACAATCGATCGCCGCCGATAACTTTCGGGCCGATTTTTCGAACGCGTTCGATTAATAAATTTTCGCCCGGTGCGAAATTTTATCTCCGCCCGTATTATTCAACTCCCCTTTTTCGGGTATAAAAAATTTAATTTTTTTACGCAAGCGCAACGAAAACGAAATCCATTACTCGTAAAATCGCGGCCGGGCCTACGCCGTTTACGGTTGTAAAAAATTATCATGATATTACTCGAGAAATGGTCAAACATTAACTTAAAGATGTTTTCCCTTTTGCTCAGTACATTTGCGTTATTGCCTCCACGCGGAGGGCCGACCCGACCCGACTTTTCATCTATTTTATTTATTCATCATTTTTATTATTCATGGAAAAAATCTCATTCCTGCGGACGGATCTTCACTCATGTTTACGATACGGGTCGCATTTCTCCGATATGTCGCTTAACGAGCCTATTTTTGGCCCCGAGTCCCGATCGGGTCCGAGTTAACGAGGTACGTCCGATTCGTGGGTCATCTTTAATATTCAAGTCGAGTTATCGGATACTTTGGCCGTGTAACGACGTCGGATAATCGCCGGATTATAAAAGGGACAAAGGGGGAATCCCGCGCCCGAGCAAAGGGAAAGGATAATTCCGGCAGATTAAACGTGTTTCTGACGTTTACGCGTACGTGGTCACTTTCTTTGGAGACTTTGCGCGTAACAGTTGCGACATGTCACACGTGTTCGGATGGTAAGCCCTTTGCGAGGAACAAAGGCGTGTTTTGATTAAATATTCGAGCGATTTTGTGTTCGGGGAGTGCGCGATTCGTATCGTCGATTCGTTTCGGCGGGGCGTTTCGGTAATTTTTTGACGAATTTAATTTTGGGTGAAATTTTCCAGTCTTTGTGTGTTTTGTATAATTAATTTAATTGCGAGAAATTCTAATTTTGTTTAAATATTATTATTAGCTTTTCATTTTCGGTTTCGTGGAATTTCATCTCGAAAATACAAAAGATATTAATTCTTTCGAGATGATTGAATGTACTTTGTGCTATAATTATTGAAACATAAATTGTAGCCACGTATGAGATTTTTCACTGTTATTTTTTTCAGGAAATGCCTCCTATATGTACGTGAAGAGCTCAAAAATTTCTTCCCTCGAGTTCGTTTTTGGACCCTAGTTTTAAGAATCGGATAGATATCTACATGTTTGATAGATCGATCGAAAAAGTATTTAACGGAGATGTTTTTAATAATATTTTAAATATTTGGACATCGTTTTTTTTAATTAAGAAATACTGAAAAATTCTTGTTCCCTTTTAATTCAAAAATTTTTTGGAAATTAATCATGTATTATATTTAAAATATTTATGAATTGATACAGATATTTTTTATATTTAAAGATAAAATACACAATAAAAAACAAAAATGTAAGATTTATCTACCATTTTATCTTTCATTTGGGTATTATTAGTACGCAAGTGCGTGATTTCAGAATTTTCTCAAAAATTGAAAAAAATAATAACTCGAAAACTATAATATAATACTTTGGACTTAATTATATTTGGTTAAAAATATTCCAAATGATACGGTCTATCTTCCCTTAAAGTTTGTAGATTGCGCTTCAGAATATTTTTTTATTAAAAAAATATTGAAATTCTTTCACATAACTTCCCAAAGTTATCATCAAATTACGTATTAAATTTTCCCTTTTATCAACATGAGTCACCATCGCGCACTCATTACAAAGCACATACTCAAAGTGTTCACTATCAACTTTCAACATGAAATTCCAAAAATACCACCTACAGTTTTATAACAAATAAATAAAACATATATAAACACAGAGTCGGCGCAGAATCACGTCTCCCTTGATGAAAATTTACAGATTTATCTTGCGACCGCCCATTCGTTTTACTCAACGAAGAAATCTTGGTCTCGCCAGATTTGGCAAGCCGTACGCAAGCAAAAACCCCCTGTCGTTTCGGTCACGTCCCTTCGTCCCCGATCTTGCAGCCCTCCGTCGAAGGTAACACCACTATTTATTGACCTTCAAATAATGCAATTAACTCTCCCTTCACGGGGCGGCCTCCCTCCCGAGGAAACGCCGTCCCGGCTTTCGCTTATCGCGCAAACAATGGCCGGACGCGATCAAAGTCGCCGGGATTTGTATATAATTCATAATAAATAATGGACGAATATGCTGTGTTTTGTGCATATGAAAGACTTTTGACGACGCATAAAGCCGGGGCTTATCGTGCCAGCGCGGGTTCGCCGGCGTTAAACTTGCGGTTCACGTGCCGTTTACGGGTTGGGAAAAATAGTTACGTGGTGTAGGGCAATTTTGAAAATTGGATGCCTGTTATGTTTATGCGACTTTGAAATATAAATACGAGTTGAAAATTTATATTAACTCTAGTTGAGTTGTTTAAAATCGCTTGAAAGTTTCAGTTTTACATTTTCAAATCGTTAAAATGAAAATTTCTTATTTCGTGGTTATTAATTTACGGTGCTAATACAACGGACGGACGCCAACGTATCGCTCGAAAACCAACAGTCTGTCATTTAAAATAAGTATCGCAAGTGCTCGATAGATGGACTAAATGTCAAGCTGTTAGATCGAATTCGCGTATATATCTCAGTGGTTA
This sequence comes from Hydropsyche betteni, assembly GCA_028571205.2. Taxonomy (NCBI): domain Eukaryota; kingdom Metazoa; phylum Arthropoda; class Insecta; order Trichoptera; family Hydropsychidae; genus Hydropsyche; species Hydropsyche betteni. The sequence goes on along the minus strand of JAOXNN020000073.1, from coordinate 82,028 downwards.
CGTTACGTAATGATGGCGTGATTAAGGAAAATTAAGGAAACGTCAAATTTCTATTGAAGTGATAGATTTTATTCGCGTCCATCAGTAATGTATAACTTCAAATTTCAAAATTGCGTGAAATAAGGTGTTTGTTTATGATGTGTTGATGTACGCGTGACGATGTCATTGATGACAGGTCGTAGCTCGCGTGTAAAATATACAAATATTAAGCAGAATGGACGCAATCCCTTCGAGACCATTCTCAACGACATATCTGTAAGGTAAATATAAAAAATTGAAAAAGTGTTTCTAATGTCAAGTAGTTGACATTTGACGTTTCCTCAAATTTCCTTAATCACATATCGTAACCACTGAGATACATACGCGAATACGATCTATCAGCTTGACATTTAGTCCATCTATCGAGCACTTGCAATACTTATTTTAAATGACAAACTGTTGGTTTTCGAACGATACGTTGGCGTCCGTCCGTTGTATTAGCACCTAATTTACTTAATGATTGTAGTTAAAAAAAAATACTTAATAATTTTTTTATCATCAGTAAAAAAAAAACCTAATACATAAAATTATTAATCTACTACACTCGAAAGTGCCACGCTTCTGTTAACAGTTTCATTAGAAGAAACATAAAATTTTCCAAAAAAAAAAAAAGGTTAACAACACCTAACTTACCAACAAACACGCAGTCCCTAGACCTTATACATCCATCCCTTTTTAACATCGTCGTTTTTCATACGAAATAATATACGCGGCGTCCCTTTCGTGCGTTAACAACTTCTCTTGCGGCGTTATTCATTCCGCCATTAATTTCTACGGGCGCTGTTGCAAATTGAAATCTTAGGGTAAGCAGTTAATTATAATTTCGTAGGCGTATAATGTGGTGCTAATAATTTATACAGTATCAACGATACGTAACCGTTGTTTGTCGTTTGCGTCTATGGTGTACGTTTACTCGCATTACTGCGAGCAATTGAGATGTAATTGAGCCCATTCAAGCGCTAAAATGCCATTATTATTTCTCCGCATAAAATACGATGGCGTTTCTGAAGCGAGTAATGAATGCGTTTCCAAAGATAGTTTCGATTTTGTATAAATTATACCATTTCAAATACAAATAATATTTACACATATTTGATCATTATGTATATTCTGAATCAACACAATATGGTTTTAAATTATTTAAGCGCTTATTGCATTCTATATTACTCGTTTTAATATTCTGAAAGTTCAGCGATGCACCATAATATGTAAAATATTATGTAAAAATATTAAAGCGCAACTCTCATTTATAACAAAATATGATACGCAATCTATTTGTATAATATATAATTCAAAACATATCGCTTACCGAACCGTTCCGAAACTATCCAGTTACGAAACACAACAATCCCTTCGAAAACCACAAAAGGGTCGCCCCGAAAATCGTAAGGGCGACCCGAATTAAAATCGGCAAACAGTCACGTGTCATATTTCGAATAAATAAACACGTGAAATATGGCGCCGTTTTTTTCACCATTCAAATTTCGAACCGGCACATACGTACCATGGGGAAAAAGATTGCGCCCACGTCGCTTAGCCCCGGTGATTTATCGACTGCGCGAAAGCCTTCCCGAATAGTAACAAGCTCGGGAAAATTCCCGGGAAATATTTACATTTTCCGATGACCCCGTTATACGTACGGGCCCCGTTTAGCGGCGACTTCGCGTATAAATGGACGTTTTTTATGAATGCATCCGCCGTTTTGCGGTCGAAAATTCTTTGAAAAATTGCATTTGTGGTGTAGTGGATGCATTAATGCATTTTGCAAGGAATATAAATCGTTTCGTGCTTACAGCACGTCGAACTTGTGTTTTCGCTCGGCGCGAGCTTTTACGTATTAAAAGGCGGGCTCGGTACTAATTTGAAATTTCTCTCGTTTTAATATTTACGGCAAAGCGAGCCGGGCTTGTGAAATTTGTACGAAACTGGCGTCACATTCGCTTTGTGAGACTGAAAAATACGTATAACAATTCCGCTTATCAAATAATGAACGCCTGTATCTCGCTTGATATAGAACTGCTTTGGGCACCAGAATTTTTTACTTGTTTGTTATGCAATGTTCTGAAAGAATCGTAATAGAAATATGCCGCTTTGGAATGATGTAATGCAAATTATAATAACAACGAAACGAACGAAACAACCTAACTTCGCAAAATCATTTCTAAATATAAAAATTTGTTTTCATATTTTTCCTACGAATTCACAAAGACTTTTTCTTTAATGAATTATATAAATGCTGTATATTATCATAACAAGCGTATCAAAACAAATTATATAAAAAATTAAATATCAAGATTTTATTATATAAACATCCATTATACTTTGAGATAAATTTGATTATATTAGATCAAATAAATGGGAAAGATAATTACATTCACAATACATATTCATACGAGATCTTTTCATATAAGATGAAGGCTATTATACCCAGTTCGGCGTTGATACACGCAACCCAGTTATCGAATGAGAAGAGTACCTTAAGCGAAAACTCGTACCTAGTTCGCCCGAGGGGTTAATTCGCGAACGCGAAAACTCGCATCGCACATTGCGCCGAAGGGATTCGTGACACACTTTTCCCGCGAAAAGCGATTTCCCCGTTTTCGATTAGCGATTTTCTCGACCGAGAGAAGCTGGAGCTGTATAAACCTAGCATAATCGAGATCTGTGACAAATATTAGCGATACACCGCGCACATCCTAGATTTTTGTACATAACAATCTTCGCAGATCTAATTTGAACAATATTTCTTTCTCTATCTTACAATGATAATTTTTTTAATAATTATATTTTCAAACATATTCATAGTTATTTTTAGTCTTTATAACATATCTCGTCTCTAAATACCTCTAGACTAAATTATCCGATCATATTTAAACATCAATCATCCTACTTATCATTCAACTTCAATAACGAATGTAAACTGATGCATTCAACAAATTTAAATCCCCTATATGTAATCGCGGATTTGTGTGTTCGTGTGTGAATTCAATTGACGTTCGCAACTATGGTTTTTGTGCGTATACAGTTAACGTCTATAATATGATGCTTATTACCTACTAGTAAATAGGCCCCATGTTAATAACATCGGGATGTGTATATGTTTATTTTAAATTCGATGCCAGTACCCGATTTGAATATTTAATATTTAATTAATAAAATCAAAATATTTCATTTGTTATTGTCACCAGACGTCATATAGGCAAAGTCAGTAGTTAGTAGGTAATAAGCATCATATTAAAGACGTTAACTGTATACGCATAAAGACCATAGTCGCGAGCGCGACTGAAGTCGCGAGCGTCATAAAACAGACACACACACACACACATAAATCCGCTATTATATATAGAGGATTAACGACTGGCTTTGCCTATATTTGACAAAAACAAATGAACTATTTTGATTTTATTAACTAAAATATTAAATATTCAAATCGGGTACACATTTCGGGTCCATAAAATCAGGTTTTCACATTTTATCGTTTTCCGTTTCGTAACAAATCCACAGCCGATGTTATTAACATCGGTCCTATTTATTAGTAATATAATATTTTACATAAAAGCATATCAATACAAACATTTTCATTATAAATAATGTCCTAGATTTTCCCGTATAATATTATGTAAAATATTCATAATGGGTGCACATATTGTGTTCGCGGCGAAATTTGTCCAACAGACGACAATGCGAATGTGATTTCGCATCGCAGTTTTCCCACGGGTGCTCATCGAGAATTCAATTTTGCGCTCGCAAAAATTTGCATTTTTTTCCAGTATCGCATTTTGAATATTTCATTCGGGGTTCGGCGAAAAAAAGTTCGCGCTTCGCGTGTTTCCGTCCGCTCTCGCGCACAATTACTGCGACAATGTCGGATCGGAAGTGAATTAATCAAATATGGATGTTGTGTCAATTTTGTATGGAAATGTAATTAAAAGTTCCATTTTTATTATTGGATTATAAAATAATCACAACTGTGATTTGCGACGTTATCACCTTTCATTCAAAATAAAATTTTTGATGTGTCGTTTGTGTGAAAATTAAGTAATTATATTTTCGATGTAATTTTAACAGTTTGTCGATGAAATAATAAATAATAAAATGGTTGTAGTTATATAATATTATATTTTATATAGTATAGTTATGAATTTAAGGGATGTTTACATTGACTGCTATATCGAGAGCCATATCGTTAATGAATTTTGTGAAATGATTGATTATGAAAGCATAATGTAATGTACAGAAATATCAAACACATGCCATAGTTCATTATATTAATATATTAAATAGAAAAATAATTAAATAATAATTCATAAAGGCCTTCAGCAAAATTCATCTTGAACAAATTCAAACGTACCAACGAACTTTTACCGCCTTTATAGTCCAACAGTTTTACGATAGATGCGGAGCATGCTTTTGAAATCTATCGAAAAATTATTATATTTTTTATTTTTTATTAAAAAAAAAAATTATAACACTGTTATCTATATACATATATAAAAATGGATGGCGTTTCACTTCAACACCGTTCGACCGATCACTATGAAAATTGGCATGTATAAATATTAATAAATATTGGTATTTATATTTTTTTGCCAAGAAGGTATCACTAAAACCATTTTACAACTCGATCTGATACTGAAGAAAAGAAAATTTCTGTACAAGCGTGACGCTGGCGCCGCGTATTGATTGGAAAATACGCGGCCTGCTTTATGCTTTTGTTTTAATGAATTTAAATTAAAAAATAATTTGATTTAAAATTTAAGACCCGAGAAATACCGGGAATAATCCGCTAGTAAGATATAATAGTATATAGGACCGATGTTAATAACATCGGCTGTGAATTACATAATTATATATAAAAAAATTAAATCTATGCAAAAATATTTTATAACCGTTCC